>SNQJ01S0070904.1:38501-52164 GCA_010110895.2 Picea sitchensis
GAAACCAAAATCGTAGTCAATAAATTCACCTCTATTGTTTCACTACCTAGCATGGGGTAGCACCTACATGAGTTGGTGTATATGGCTAGGAGAAAAAAACACTCACATGGAGCTATTCCCCCAAGTGCACTCTTCTAGTAGATAAGTTATTTTGTCTTTATTGTTATATGATGATGACTAATGGATTTAGTTATCAGTGTAAATGAGGTATATGCATTTATTTGGTGAGGATAGAAGTCTAGAAATTAGCATTGGCTCTGAAGTACATTCTGGGTTGTATGGAAGATATTCATATACATAATTTAGTGGTTGTTACATCCATCATTTGTAATGTAGAGAGATTAATAATTCCTATGTTTTGTAAATGAAACTTCAATTGTGTCAAATGGATGTAGTGGGAATTGTGGCTTTTAGAATATATATGTTTTAAGTGATGAAATGGTTGAAAGTGTACATGGGTAATGAACATATTTTTTATACGAAATATTATTTCTATTGCTAAATTATATTTTCTTATAATTTCTATGTCATAATGTTGATCTAAGCTTAATTAGGAAACTGGTTACACCACAAAATGGTATCAGAGCTCAACTACTTCACCGGAAAATTATGGGCAGAGTATGTTACTTGTTGAATGGAAAAATGCACTTGTGTGTAAAATGTTTGGAAAAGGCCCCATTGGGGACTATGTTTATTTTTTCAAGTTAAATGCTCATAAATATTAGCTATTGGTTAATATTTCATAAGGTAACAAAGTGAATTTGGCATGATTCTAAGAATTTGGTGGTCAAATTTCATGGATTAGGGAATTTGTGTTTTCTTGTAGCTTTCCAATGAGGAATTCAAACTTAATATTTAGTGGATGTTATTAGGAATTTTTTCTATAGTGAACTATGAGATCAAAGGATTAGTTTTGGGCAAGAAAATTTTGGAAAATAAATAAATTGGCTAGATTTGGCTAAGTGCCAAAATTTATAAATCAACATAAATATGGATTTGAAGCTACAAGGATCCCAATCATTAGAAATATCCCATATTTGGTTATCGAAGAGGAATGGAGACAATGGAGAACTCTAATCACCAATGAAAGAGTTTCTGAAGAGATAAGATTTTGGAAAATGAATGGAAATTTTTCTAAAACTAAAAAATGGTTCAGTTCAAATTATGTTGAAATCTCCCAGATTGTCATTGGGATGTTTCCTATGTTAGAAATTGAGAATCAGTGGAATAAGTGAGGACATATCGTTGTCTATATGAATAAGTTTGATGGAAAGATCTCTATAAAGATTGGGAAAAATGTATAACTATAAAAATTACTTGTAATACAAGTATAGAAAGTATCCATCAGAAATGGTTGTTGAGGAGTGATCATCATAAGTATTTTGATAACATATGAGACTTTTAATGTAAAGAAGCCAAGATATCTCTAATGGGAAAGGCTCCTATGAAAAATAAAAAAAATGGATAAGTGTTAAAGGATTTGGAAAATAGCCATAAAAAATTGACCATGCAAGTAGTCATTAGGATTTTTAAAGCATGTTTGAGACAAATAATCTCAATAAGAGAAGACCTAGTGACTTTTGATAATGTATAAGGAAAATCCTTTAAGAAGAATGGAAATTTGATTTTTTTTACCTTTAGAACTTAGTTAATGGATGCTCATTGGAAAACAATCATGGGAAATTTACGAAATATATGATGTAGTGAAATCCCAATGAAGAAATAATAGACCTGTGTTATGATTAAGGAATTCTAGGAAATATATAAATTTGAATAAATATCGAAATATTCATTGGAATCATCATTGGGATCGTCATTGGGATAATCATGGAATAACCATAAATATAGTTATATATTCATTCATTGAAAGACATTATTAGACGAGGCTAGAATAGTCATTGAAAAAATATGTGACCAATGAAGGATGAAGAATTATAATGAAGGATTTTGGTTATAAAGCCCATCGAAGTAAAATGTTCACAAGAATGGTGCTTAGCTAGTCACATAAACTAATAATATGAATAAGGAAAATGATGGAATTGTTGGAAATGAGAATGTTGTTTCCAAAACCATGTGATATTGCTCGATAAGATTTGAGGATAAGTAATTGGGGATTCAAATCAAAGGAACTTGATATATAGAGAATCTCTATGTTTTTTTTTTAAATTCCAGAACCAAAATATAATTTTGGGCATAACCTCAGCATATGAAATAGGATGGCACTAAAACTTTAGGGAGAAATCCATAGTTATGGCATATATTAAAGTGTCATTGAGGATTTATTTGCAAATTCAACACTGAAATCTCAAAAATTGGTAAAATGTAGTGTTTAGAAGATGAGATAGTACTAGCCACCAAAAGCCCCATCGATGATGAAATTTTGAAAATAAAGAACTTGAGAATGTGTGAAGAAACGCAGTTGAGCATTAGGTTAGATTCGAAATGATTTGGAATGGATTTGAAGAAAAATGGATAAGTCCACTATTTCATGACTTTTTAGCAATTTCTGAATTGTAAACAAAGGAAATGTGACCCCGACCAGTGAATCTAGAAACTTTTCCCAAGTTAGCATTTGATCTCCTCAACAATATAGACAATTTTTTGCTAGTAAATTTTTTTCAATTTTGCACTATTTGAAAGAGAGTGATTTTAGCCCAATTTTTCAAGTCTACAAATAGTGCAAAAGGTGAAAAGTTGACAATTCCATATTGATGTAGAAAATGAATAGAGTATTGGATCACTCAAATGAAGGTTGTTGTGTTCATAATAAGAAGTGATATCATCACTCGATATAAAAAAATTCTTGTTTCTCATTAGATTTTCTTCTATAGGAGGGAGAAGTTGGTCTCTAACCTTAATTGCAACAATAGAAAAAGTGCACAAACTGGGAAAAAATGCTAACTTTTTAGAGATATAAATTTTAGCTCGGAGCCCATAATTGATCATGGGCATAGTTGTTGGAAATGTATTGTAGAGGAAAATATAATAGAAGTATTAGGTTCTCAAAATATGACTCTAGTTGTTCCAAAAAATTAATAGAACAAATCCTTTGGACTTGACTAGGGAAGGCAATTGTCAAAGTGGATGACCCCCAAAGTGTCTTAAAATTGGGGAAGAAAGTAGAGGATGACATATGGAAATTATARTTGATAAAAATAACTAAGGAAGATTGGATATACTTCATAWTGGTGCTTTCACATTGATGTGGASGAACAATTGGATGTGCAAAAGCATGGMAGTGTAGAGTGTTTCCTAACTAGCAATTAAATGATTCGTCTGAGGATGTCTAAATTACTTGAATTGATATGGTTGAWTTTTTTKCATATTTGATGTTAGGATCAATCATAGAGAAATATGGGACTAATAATGTTTGATGGAATCTTAGATAAAATGCATACAATGCATTAAATGTGATCARTATGTGCAATCTGGATTACAAAAGAAAACCCATGGGATTTGTTAGCTATTGAACTTGGTTAATGTATTCCATAGGAGAATATTTTAGAAAAGGTAGGAAAATACTAACATTTATTCCTAAAATAATTACATAATATGAACAAACAACTAATGTGTGAAGAATGAGAACAAAATAATGAACTTACACTTGCTTGGAAGCTACAAATGATGGGATGAAGAACTTCATTGTGTGGATTGGTCTTAGTGAAAAGAGTTGAACTTGGTCAAAGAATTTTCCATGGAAATGAAATGCAATCTCTAGAACTGGACAAAGCTTAAATAAAACTATAGACAAGGGAATTAGATGCCATAAGATGGATTCTTGAGTTGTTGGAATACATTGCAACACTACAAAAAATATTATAGCCGTATTTTCAGTATGAGATAAAGATAGAGAATTTTGAGTGCATTCCAATTATAAAAATGGGTATTTGTAGCATCCCCAGCCACCCAAGCTCGTCCATGCCACACAAAAAACAGCTTTTGTCACAGCTATATTTTCAATTTTCTTTAAATTTCTGCCTCTTACGGATTTGTAACGCACCCATCCACCTCGTTGAGTTTTTTTACCTCTATTCTTAGCTATGATACCATTTAAATAACATAACATGACCTGCAAATTAATAGAATTTATGCAATGCAACCAGTATACCAATTCATGCATAAACATATACATTTAAGCATATAGAATTGACATAAATGTATATACATTACTTAGTATAATAATACACATAGTAAATAACATGTAAAAACTTAAAAATACACTTATATTTTAATGGTAAATCACTAACTGCATGCATACCTCAAACGTCCTTCCCAACCATAGAATCCACTTCTCATAAACTCTCAGTAGTAGGTCACCCCCAATTTGAAGCTAGAAAATCCACTAGGGAAGGTTTCCTAAGTCATACTAAGGTCTATCCAGCATGATAAACCTTAGGTTAAGGTGCCAATTGTTGCAACTAGCCTACAACCTCTCATTTCTCGCAGCATGTCCCACCGCAAGAAGTGTGCCCCTTCTCTACTTAATATTCCTTCGGCTACCCCACTTCCCTTCCAAGGCTTTAGCAACATGTCGAACAAAAAGTCTGAGAGCTCTATAGATATTGCCTAGTGCATAGGGAAAAAAAATTCCTAGCAGTTCCCTCCCCCGGAGAGAATGCTCAGGGACCTAACATCATGTTTATTCAATGCACATGGGCCTGAAAACCCACTTATTCAACTTAAAAGATCTAGGTTTAACTCATTATCGACAACTCCCAAGAATGGTAGAGTACATATGGTAAGAGTCAATGAGAGAATACTGAGAAAAATCCCCCAAAATACACTAAGTTCCTCCAATATATTTTCATGTTCCTAGCTTGGCACTTGTCATGATGGGAACATCATGAGCCCCACTTGGGTATACATTTATCCACTTTAGGAACTTAGGAAAATATATCTCATAACTTAGACTTTAGGAAATATTAATATAATATTTCCTTGACGTAAGCCCCCTTGGCTTATCTCCTCATTTTAGACCCTTAGTGCCCCTTCCTCTAGTGGATTTATAGCCTCCCATACTCTTTTGTTTGATTGGTCTAACAAAATGATGTATTTTTTTAATAGTATGAGTGTGATTACATATTAAAATGATAGGCCCAATGGCCTTTTAGCATCTAGGCTCTTCGACCCAAGAACACTCCTTCTCCTTCTCCTTCTCCTGACAATTATTTTATCGATTCACTCCTGAACGAAGACAGAGACAATGACAAGAACACTCCTTCTCCTGACGTTGGCGACCTAGAGACATTGCAAAGCAGGTCCAATGAATTTTACAAACAACAGGGAAAAGGCCTCGGTGAGAAGAGTGTCCAATCCCCATATGCCATTCCCAAGAGTATGACATCCCAAAGCATCGTTCCAATGGCCCACCCCAGTAAGAAATCAACCCACAATTCTTCAAATGGAGGAGGAGATAAGAACCCTCCTTGGGGTAAAATTGATAGTTCTCACAAGTTTCCCATGAGGAAGAAGAGAAAAAACATTCTAGAAGAAGCAGAAGAGCTCGGAATTGAAAGTGAAGACATGGAACTTGGGACTGATCTGGATAACGTATTATGCAACGTTGATCAGCCCGGGGACGCGATCCATCATCATCCTCTAATGGAAATAACTGAGACCGATATTTTTGACGAGGATGAATCCTTCGTATTCTAGAGCGTTGTTTTTTACAACAAAACTAAAAATTTAATTATTGAAAAGAGAGATGTAAGAAACAAGAAAGGGAAATATCGTTCATAGATTAACCTTAGGAACATGCAGTCGTCTCAAATCTCATGAATTCACCGAGAAACCAGAGATTCTCTTGATGATTCCATTGGAGGAATTGAGGCGGATAATGTCAGACTGAAGGACCGAATCAAGGAATTGGAGGAAGATTTGATTCCTATCCCATTGCTTGCCAGTCTTTTAGAAATAACAGTGCTTTCCACCCCTGCAACCAAGTTAAAATGATCCTTGAGCCTCCTCACATCGTTTAGAGGCTATGTGGAGAAGAATATCAAGAAAAGAATAGAGATAATTACTGAGGCCTGGGAAACATCTAAAAGTATAACTTCCTTTGGAACGAGGGCATATGAATTCCACAAATATTTGCAGGCAGATTTAACAAATGAAGAAGGTTTCTATCTAGACACGGTCATCCCTTTTGGCATCAATGTCACCAACATGACAGAAATGAGAAGAAGAGAAGAATATCTCCCCTCCCCAAACTGGATCAAAAAATTAAATGCATGCTGGAAAGAGAAAGTTAAGAGCTTACATATCATTGTCCTATCATGTGAATAGGTCGTATCAAAGAAAGAATAATTATTCAGAAAGATAACCGAAATAGACTTAGCCAGAAGTACCAACGAGGTCCAAGACTCCAATTTAATCGTCAACTCCTTGTCCTTAACCAAGCAAGCCTTCGATGAACAAGTTGATATTTTTAAGGGGTTGTCTTTGGAAAATTATTACGACATCCTTGAATATGTTGAGGATTATGTGGACAACTGGCTAGTGGACTATTCGGTACAAAATGAAGAAATTGAATAGGCTATGAGTAATCTTTCTATCGATCTAAGGGAATTAGAAAACAAGATTTTCAACATATAAATCCGGCATGAGATCAACGTGGCCCCCATGAGAAGCTACATTGAAGAATGGCTCCAAAGGGAAATCGATAAGCTCACCAACGAAGGGCAACAAGCGGTTGGCACGATTCTAGTAACTGTCAACGAGAGCAATAAAAAGGCATCAACAAGCAAATAGGAAAGGGGGAGAGAGATACCATCATAATAAGTCTATACTGATCACATCCTGCTTTCTTTATCAATCCAGTTAATCCACCTCTTTAAATAGAAATGTCTAACCAAAGACTGATAACTTCCCATTTCCTCTATTCAGGTCTGTCTCTCTACCGTCGCCCACTTCTTCTTTTTACAATCTTATTTCTTGTACTTATATATTTTATGGTCTGCGGGAGCCCCAATCCTAGTCTATATGACAAACACATTTAAATTTCAAGGAATATGTAACAGACATTATTATTTTTCGATAAATTTCAAAGAAAACTACTTCGAGAACAATCTCGATGGTGCCTTGTAACTCTGTTTTCGAAATGAAAAAATAGTTCTCTTTATGCATGTCGGTCATCTTATTTTATTTTTATGTGCTCAGAAATTTTTATCTTGAACTGTGTTGGATGTTATAAAATTGTTTTTATTTAATTTGAATGTTTAATGTGTGTGATTCCTGGTCCTATTTTATAGGAACCTTTATTTCAAAAAAAAAAAAAAAAACATTTTCTATCGTTTTGTATTTCTTTAAGTCAATACGACAAACTTTCTCTAAGTCTCACATTTGATCTATACATTCCCCAGGAAAAACTTAAAGAGGAGTACCACATCTATAAAAATGAATTAGGATTGACATCCTCGTTAGGTTATCGTTTCGGTCCTAACAGATTCAAGGGTCAACAGACTTGTAAATACATCTGCAAGAATATTTGCATAAATATAAACCTTCAAAAAAAAAATCATTGCCAAAGAAACAATCAACTGGATAGACATGTTACAAATATATCACTTGGTACTATACTGAACTGTCATAGGCATCTTACAAATATTTATATTCATACAAATATTTCAGTTGGATAGGCATGTTACAAAGTGGGCTTGATGCTCACGGACAAAAATTTCAGGAAAAGGGCATCTTCCTATGTCTCGACACCTTCTTTTCACACAATTTAAATTAACTTCAATGAGCTAAAAACTCATGAAAATAAACAATCATGTTATGTGTGTGTTAATATATAGAAAAAACTAGCGAACACAGAGGTCACACAAGAATATCAAAGAATATTCGACACTGAACACATTTTCAAGAAAAATTATATTTGTTTCTTTGCCACCACATATAACTTTATTTATCCTAACACATATAGAGATAGACAAGCCAGGTGATCTATTTAATAGAATGAAATGGATGTTTCTTACTTTTTCCATGGGAAAAATTAAAGAATTGACTATGAAAATTGAGCTTAACTCTAAATATTGGGATGAAAGTTAGTTGGAAGTATACATAGATCATTATAAATGAATTTCATAAATACATTAAAGAGATAAAACCTACAAGGTAGGAACATAAATTTCCAACATGGCAAGTCAGACTCCAACAATATATTAAGTTATACATCTTATCTTCTTTTTCTTTTGGGCTCTGATACCATATGTAATGTACCTCAAAAACTGTCACAAAAAAAAATAATTGTTTGTACAATTATCCTTGCATAGTTTCGAGATTCAAGCAATTAAGTCTTCTGTTATAAAGCTTGAGTCTGAAAGTTTGTTAGAGACCTTACTGTCGTTGATTGTCTTTACTATGCAACTTAAAACTTCCTATTCAACGATACAATGAGTGTATACTCCTCCCTTCAATGTTATTTAAAGTCTTGTAAAAATTACCAATATTTTCTTATTTGATGATGTCTATAACACCAGCACAGGTTTAACTATACGAGTGACATGTAAACAGGTATGTTACTTCCATACCTCCCATCGGGGAAAGATTCTCCATTCAACACACAACTCCCGAAACCACGAAAAGTGACCAGCATGTCTGGATTTCGAGGTTCAGGATTTCGCGAGTACAATAGCCAATATCAACACACGACAACTCCCGAAATCATGAAAAGTGACCAGCATTCGGGATTTCGGAGTTCGGAAATTCACGACTACAACAACTAATATCAACAGATACAAACCTCTGAAATGTGAAACAAAGGGAAGGTTGGACTAGCGCTTTGGGGTTTCAGGGTTCGAAACTTCGTGAGTTCAAGTGTCCCAAACTTTAACATATACGAACTTCCGAAATGCGAAAAGGAAAAGTGGGGCCCGCATTTTGGGGTTTCGAGGTTCGGGACTTCGTGAGCTCAAGTACCCAAACAACAACATAAGCAAACTTTCGAAATGCGAAAAAGAAAAAGTGGGGCCCGCATATCGGGGTTTCGAGGTTCGGGACTTCGTGAGCTCAAGTACCCAAACAACAACATATGCAAACTTCTGAAATGCGAAAAAGGAAAGGTGGGGCCCACATTTTGGGGTTTCGGGGTTCGGGACTTCGTGAGTCCCAGTGCCCAAACATCAACATAAACAAACTTCCGAAATGTGAAAAAAAACATGCCTAGCACTTCGGGATTTCGGGATTCGGAATCCCGCGACTTCAAAAGCCAAAACATCAAACACAAACAATTCCTGAAATTACAAAAAGGAATGTGTACTAACAATTTGGGATTTCGGGATTTGGGGTTTCGGGGTTTCAAATGCCAATCAACCACACACAACAACTCTCGAATTCTGAAAGGTGAAAGGATGTGGGACCAACACTTCGGGATTTCGGGATTCAGGGTTTCGGGTTTTCAAAAAAGCAAACAACAATACACAACAACTCCCGAATTCCGAAAAGTGAAAGGATGTGGGACCAACACTTCGGGATTTCGGGATTCGGGGTTTCGGGGTTTCAAAAGTCAACATCCAACATACAACAACTTCTGAATTGCGAAAAAAGATAGGAAAGTGGGACCCACACTTCGGGATTTCAGGGTTTGGAAAAGCAAGGGAACTTCGCATAAGTGTAACCCGCAAGTCCCAAATGCCGAAATTCACATTATTTTCATAGCTCTAAGATTTTTTCCTTGTATTGGTATTCTTACTTTCGTTCTGTGAAAACAATAGGGGTAGAAGGATTCTATATCCGTTTACGTGACATAACTCCGAAAATCTACACTTATGAGTTTATACTCACAGAAGGGCACAAAGGATAATTTTTTTTTGTATAAGGTAAATTCTATAATATTCAATTAGAGCCTCTTTTAATCAATGCATTAAACGTCAACAGTACTAGATCTGTGCATCTATGTAAATACATGATTAAGAATATCATTCCATCAGAGATTGGTCATTATAAATGATGTTCCGAGGGATCTGAGTTTGGTTTCCTGGGGATTTATCTACAGAGAGGATCTGCCTCATTGGCGTTAATCTCCTCCTTTTGCTTACTTACTTATAGAAATATAATTGCAGATTTCCTTCAAATATATTTCCCACAACAAACAAAATGGAAAACATTATAGTTCTGATTTAATCAATACAATGCATCAGAAAAATCATTCAGACAGAGAATGGACATCATTCCAGTTCGGATTTAATATGACATCGAAGTAAAAACATAGCCATTCATAATAGAGAGAGGTAGATCGATATATCTGAATCCAATCTACGGGAAGACAAAGGGAACAACCACGTTCCTCCCAACCATAGAACAGGGCGGCTAAAGTCACTTGCCTGATTCACCCCCTAGCATGACCATGAATCCATGAGGGCGAACTTGGAAACTCCTCCTCAGCAATGTCCTTCAATTCCAACAGTTATCCTCTTGCCTCACACTTACTCAACAGTTCTCATAACAACAAGGCGATTTTATTTCAGCAAATTCCTCTTTCCTCACACTCAATCTGTAGTGTTCTTAACAGCAAGAGAGCTCAGAAATTCTTTCTCAGCATACTTGGCAGCGTCTTGCCTCCTCGCATATGCTATTTATCCATTTTTTGCCCAGGTCTTTTCCCTCCTTTGGGGATTTTCACAGCTTTCTTAATCCCTGATTTTAAAGGGCTCCCAGTGGCCAAATCTCTGATTTTCCACTTGTAATCATCATCCCAAAGGCAGTTCCAACTTGTTCCCCACTCATGGAGTCATGGTCAGCTTATTTTTAACATGGTTGTTCCATTTGTCCTCCTGCAGTTAATATAAATATTTTGTTGTGATACAAGTTTCATAGTCACATAGTTAGTTGAGTCCAAATAGATCTCTGCCCAACAGTCACAATAATTAAATACAATTATTAAATTCAAAAATCGAAATTGCCATAAATGGAAAAAAAAAATCCAGATTCGAATTTGCCAAAAACAGAAATAAATTTCCAGCACACAAAAATAAAAATATTTATTTTTGGAGAATGTCACATCCTTTCTCCCTTCAGTAAAACATTGTCCTCAGTGTTCCTTCCTTTCTTGGAACAAGATTGGATGAGATTTCCGCAAATCTTCATCCAATTCCCAAGTGACCTCCTCAGGACTAAAGTGTTTCCATTGCATCTTTCCCTGAGCGACGACTCTATTCCAAAGTGTTATTTCTCTCCGATCCAAAATGTGCAGGGGTTCCACCTGGAACTCGCCCTCGGGTTCAACCTACACCAAGTTCCAATCAATCATATGAGTAGGGTCATGAATATACTTTTTCAACAAAGAAACATGAAATACATTATGAATTCTTAGATTAGCTGGAAGTGCAAGCTGATATGCTACGGGTCCAATTCGAGCTAGTATCTCGAACGGCCCACAAAAATTGGGTGCCAGCTTGGCACGGTTCCCCAACTTCATCAAGCTTTTTCGGGCTTTGACCTTCAAATAAACATGGTCTCCCACTTGAAATTCCAAGTGTCTTCTTTTCTGATCCACATAACTATTATGTCTGTCCTGAGCTTCTTTCAAGTTCTGTTGTACTTTCTTTACCATGTTCTCCATTTCTTGGAGCATCTCTAGTCCAACCATGAGTCTGTCAGCCAGGTTATCCCAACTAATTGGAGTTGTACACTTTCTGTCGTACAGTAGTTCGAAAGGGCTCAACTTGGTCGAAGTTTGGTACCCATTGTTATATGCAAATTCTACCAAGTGTAGGTAGTCTTCCCACTTGTTCGGCTTTGTTTTCACATGCATGCGGAGCATATCCTCTATGATTTGATTTTTCCTTTCAGTCTGTCCATCTGTTTGTGGATGATAACTCATACTGAAATTCAAATTAGTATTTAGCCCTACAAACAATTCCTTCCAAAAAGAGGATGTGAATTTTACGTCTCTATCTGAAATCACCATTTTAGGAATACCATGCAGTCTAAAAATTTCTTTCATGAATATTTCAGCGATATTAATAGCTTTAAAAGTAGACTTTATAAGAATAAAGTGTGCGGACTTACTGAGTTTATCGATTACCACCATGATTGAATCATTATGTTTCTGAGTTTTAGGCAAACCTGTTATAAAGTCCAACGATATGGTCTCCCATTTCCATTCTGGTACTGGTAATGGTTGTAATAGGCCGGCTGGATGCTAGTGTTTGACCTTAATCTGCTAACAATCTTGAAACCTAGCCAAGTACTTTGCTGCTTCACCCTTCATATTAGGCCAGTAAAATAGTTTTCTGAGTGTTGTTATTGTTTTCTGGTAACATGGAAGGCCAGAGTATGGTTTCTTTTGCACTTCGTCTAAAATAGTTAATTTTAGCTCTGTTGAATCTGGTATGTAAAGTCTGTTTTTAAATCTTAATAGTCCCTTCTTGTTGATACTTATATCTGGTTTATCTGAGTTTGCGATACTATTTTGAAATTCTGCCATTATCTTAGTGTAATTTCCATCGTTGATACCTGTCGTCCTTATTCTTTGTTCCAGATCACTTTCTTCCCTGCTGATGTTTATCTCAAATAACCCATGGATTATGCGGCTTAAAGCATCTGCTACTTTATTTTCCTTACCCTTGATATGTCTGACCGCGAAGTCAAATTCGCTCAGGAAGGCTAGCCACCTTGCTTGTCTTACATTAAGGTCTAGTTGGTTAAACAAATATTTCACCCTGCTATTATCCGTCAATAGTAAGAATTTTCTGCCCATTATATAGTGTCGCCACATTTTTAAGGCATGTATTACTGCTGCCAATTCTAAGTCATGAGTGACGTAATTTCGCTCGTGTTCCTTTAATTTTCGGGACTCATAACAAATCACTTGCCCTTCCTGAGTTAGAACACCACCTATTCCCTCTTTACTTGCATCAACGCATACTGTGAAGTCTTTATTTGGGTCTGCTACCTTCAAGATGGGCGCCGATGTCAATAATTCTTTTAGCTTGTTAAAACTGTCTTGACACTTTTGCGATCAGTTAAACTTGGTCCCTTTCTTTTGTTGTGACATGAAAGGGTAGGCTATCTTGGAGATCCCTTCTATAAATCTGCGATAATATCCAGTGATTCCCATGAATGACCGGATATCTGCCACATCCTTAGGCACTGGCCATTCCATAATGGCTTTTATCTTTTCCGGGTCTACGGCAATACCTTCCGAGGAAATGACATGTCCTAAATATTGTATTTATTTTTGATAAAAATCACATTTGTCAAATTTTGCGTATAGTTTGTGTTTCCTTAGTGTTTGCAGAACTATTCATAAGTGTTCATCATGTTCCTCCTCCGTTTTAGAATAGACCAGAATATCGTCGATAAATACTACTATGAACTTGTCTAAGTATTGGGTGAAAATGATGTCCATCAAGCACATAAATGTGGTTGGTGCATTAGTGAGTCCGAAAGGTATGACTACAAACTCGTAGTGTTTTTATCTTGTTCGAAAAGTTGTTTTGTTTATGTCCTGGTCTTTTATCCTAACTTAATGATATCCGGATCGTAAATCCAATTTTGAGAAGATCTTGCCCCCCCCAACTTGATCGAACAGATCATTTATCCTGGGTAAGGGGTATTTGTTCTTAATGGTTACTTTGTTCAGTTGTCTATAATCGATACATAGTCTTAGAGTACCATCTTTCTTTTTCACAAAGAGGACTGGTGCTCCCCATGGCGAGAC
>SNQJ01S0070904.1:52246-64749 GCA_010110895.2 Picea sitchensis
AGAATTGACATAAATGTATATACATTACTTAGTATAATAATACACATAGTAAATAACATGTAAAAACTTAAAAATACACTTATATTTTAATGGTAAATCACTAACTGCATGCAGACCTCAAACGTCCCTCCCAACCATAGAATCCACTTCTCATAAACTCTCAGTAGTAGGTCACCCACAAGTTGAAGCTAGAAACTCCACTAGGGAAGGTTTCCTAAGTCATACTAAGGTCTATCCATCATGATAAACATTAGGTTAAGGTGCCAATTGTTGCAACTAGCCTACAACCTCTCATTTCCCACAGCTTGTCCCACTACAAGAAGTGTGCCCCTTCTCTACTTAATATTCCTTTGGCTACCCCACTTCCTTTCCAAGGATTTAGAAACATGTCGAACAAAAAGTCTGAGAGCTCTATAGATATTGCCTAGTGCATAGGGAAAAAAAATCCCTAGCAGTTCCCTCCCCCAGAGAGAATGCTCAGGGACCTAACATCCTGTTTCTTCAATGCACATGGGCCTGAAAACCCACTTATTCAACTTAAAAGATCTAGGTTTAACTCATTATTGACAACTCCCGAGAATGGTAGAGTACATATGGTAAGATTCAATGAGAGAATACTGAGAAAAATCCCCCAAAATACACTAAGTTCCTCCAATATATTTTCATGTTCCTAACTTGGCACTTGTCATGATGGGAACATCATGAGCCCCACTTGGGTATACGTTTATCCACTTTAGGAACTTAGGAAAATATATCTCATAACTTAGACTTTAGGAAATATTAATATAATATTTCCTTGACGTAAGCCCCCTTGGCTTATCTCCTCATTTTACACCCTTAGTGCCCCTTCCTCTAGTGGATTTATAGCCTCCCATACTCTTTTGTTTGATTGGTCTAACACAATGATGTATTTTTTTAATAGTATGAGTGTGATTACATATTAAAATGATAGTCCCAATGGCCTTTTATCATATAGGCTCTTCAACCCAAGAATCAGACAAACACTCTAGCCTCAAAACATATTTACAAAGGCACTCTAGCCCAAAATATACTGGATCACCAACCTATATGTAAATTTTCAATTGGGTACAACCTAGTGGTATTACATTCCCATCCCCCTTATTTATGAACTATCCTTATTTAATTTTATACACATGTACAATCAAAATATTCAAAAGTATTCAAAAATATATTGGTACTCCTCTTGCATGGCATGTCTAGTCTCCCACTTCGCATCTTCAGGAACGTAAAAAGTCCACTGCACCTTTACCAGTCCTATTTCTCAATTCCACAATAGATTGACTTTTTGATCCAATAGGAACACCCACTAAAATTGGAAGTCTCCTTCTTTCTCTACCTGAATTGCATTCCAATCAATTATATGATTAGCATCAAGCACACAAATTTTAAGAAAAGACACATGTAATACATTATGAATTCACATGGATTCAGGTAATGCAAGAATGTATGCAACGTGACCAATGTTCTCTAGGATTTCAAATGATCCACAATATCTTGCTACAATATTTGAATAGTTCCCCTCTTGGCCTTTACTTTTAGAAAAAACATGGTCACCCACTTTAAAATCTATGCGATTTCTTCCCCTATATTCACACCTTTTCTTCCTGTATTGGGAAGCCTTTAAGTTTTTATTTATCTTCACCATCTATTCTTCCATTTCCTTGGGCAAATCTGGCCAAACCATCACTCTATCTACTAGGTTGTCCTATCTCACTAGAATATTTCACTCTCTTCCATATAATGCTTCAAATGGGATCGTCTTCAAAGATGCCCAATACCTATTATTATAAGAAAACTCAACTAAGTGTAGGTAATCTTCCAATTTTTATGGTTTATCCATTACAAGCATCCCTAACATAGATTCAATCACTTGATTTACCCTCTATGTTGTTTTGTAATTAGGGTTTTTATATGCAATGTGAATAAGGGTCAAAGACTAATGAACGTTAATTGCTAAGTGCTTTGTTAATTATTGTGATCACATATCCGTGTCCCAGTTAGGTTGTAGACACTTGAGTCCTACAACCCCCCCTACCTCCACCTCAGGTGAGACTTCATCTTCTTCGCAGGGGTTGTAGGACTCAAGTGTCTACAACCTAGTTGGGGCACAAATATGTGATCACAATACTTAACATAGCACTTAGAAATAAATTTTCATTAGTCTTTGACCCTTATTCACATCGCAGATAAAAACCCTAATTACAGAATAGTGCAATATTCAACAAGATATGAGCATATCTAACCATTTAGCACATAGCCTCAAATAGATCTAACATTCATTCATGTTATTAAGCACTAAGCTACTACATTAGATGCATCTAACATACATAAATATTCAGTACTAAGCAAAAATCACATAAATAACACAAAGCAATCACAACACAAGATATACGTGGTTCACCCCCAATGTGGGGCTACATCCACCAACTCTTCGTCTTCATTATTATCTTCTTTCAATCTTCTTACATGCACAGAGCCACAAAACCAACTCTGCATAGGACAGGAGATCTATGCGCACTCCGCTAGATCCTCCTTCCCCGAGTTTGGCAAAACACAGAACCTTCTTACAATCACTTGCACTTAACTCTACAAGTTCTCAACACATAATATGCATGGAACCTTCACAACTAATCACACTTAGAAACCTCTACATATCTTGCACAAAGCCAACTTATATCTAATGCCTCTTACAATGCCTAGCTACTTATTTATATATTTACAAATGGGGCCTAAGTATGGGTAAGCTCGTGGGCCGACATCCCATACCTGTTACATAAGCCCTGAACCCAAAAAGCCCGCAAAAAGGGGGTGAGATCCCACGATATCCACTTCTCCTGGGCACTCTATCTTCGACCAACCTGTCAAAGTCCCAAAAATGGTCAAACACGTCCAAGGTTCTCCAAAACTTTGTAGAGGGCCAACAGGCCCCCAACACTCACATGTGACTTGTCCCGAGTCACTCTTATCTGGGAAAATCAACTTTGAATTCCTCGAGATGCCTCAACTTTTTGATTCACCAGAGCCTCCTACTCGATGCACTCCTGAATGACTTTCTCAATGACAAGTCCTTCCAAGTGTTGTTTCACTGTGGTGACCACTTATTCTAGTTGTGCACTTTATCCCTCGATCTCCTCAAAAAGTGTGTAGGCTTCGTCATGTATCGGATGAAGTCTCTGGGTCCATGACTTTACTCCAGATGGCATGGACTTGCTGCTAAAACCACGCATTTTTCTTGTGACCTTTTCATCTTCGCGACCGCTGATAGTAGCTTCAACTATGCTTGTACTAGCATTGCTTGTTTCTTTGCTTCCTAGAGCTCTGACTCCAATGTCCTTAGTTCTAGGTCCTCTACAAGGTGCTCATAAGTCTACGCACTTTGATTGTTGAGTTGTTTGCATTCTAAGGCCAATGCCTTGATTCTTCCGACTGCACCCTGGCCAGTTTCTTCCTTTTGATATCGCACTTCATGCAGAGTGCTCGATACTGCTTGCAATTCCAGTTCTGCTACTCTTGCTTGGAAATGTTGAATGGCTTCAGCGAGCTTCCCCACTTGGCTCTGAGTTGTTTCCTCTTCCATCTGTGCCAGGCTCGACACAGAGTGAAGTGCTCTAGTGACTGCTTCTTTAATGCCAATCTGCTCTGCGAGAAAATGTTCTTTTTCCTTCCGAATTTGTGCTCTATCCTCTGCAAAATTCGCCTGGAGGTCATATTTCTCTTGCTTCGTAGCCCAACGCTGATCTAGGGATTCCTCCTTTTCTTGCTTTAATGCCTCTGTGGCCTTCTCTTTTTCTTCATCAACCCAATGAAGCCGAGCCTCTGTCGCATCTGCTATTCTGCGTAGCTGGGCAGGCTCATCACCTACTTCTATGCCCCCTGAAGACAACGGCATCGTAGGCACTACACGGCTCGAATAAAGAGCCTGTAGTACCCCTTTGAGCTCCACCTTGATCTGGCCATACATTGTCTCATGTTTGGCTTCACTTCGCTGCAAAATTTCCTCGGAAGTATCTGATACAGTTTCGATGATGAGGTCAATATCATCCATCGTAAGTATAGTCTGCAAGTGGGGTTTATTGGCGCGTGAATTCTTCCACGTTGAGGGTTTCTTTGGATAAACCTTTATTTTCTTGGATGTCTCTGTCTGTGTAAGGGGATATTTAGGTGGTGTTACTTCTCCCTATTTCTTCTTGTCTTCTTCCCCTTCGTCCTCTTCTTTGTCTACTTCGTCACCTCCTCCCCCTTCAGGTGAATCTGGTGTAGTCTCCTCTGATGGGTTGTGCATTGTCTGTACTTCTTCCTTCTTCTTCTTCTTGCTACTGCTTGGTCCATCATACTCTTCCTGAGTGACTACAGGACTTCTAATGAGGTCGGGGTCAGAGAGTTTTGTATGTTCAACTAGTACAAGGAATTATGTAGGCCATTCATTGGTTATTTCCTCCATATCTTCCTCAATGATTTTGTAATAGGACTGGAGCTCTTCCTTGTGTTCATCTCCGCACGCAGTGATGTAAATTAAGTGACTATCTGCGCGGAAATTCTATATGGGCCTAAACCTATGAAGTGTATTCGACGTCATGCGAGGGAAGGATTCAATGGCCCTCTTCAGCTACAAGTAATAGGTGTGAAACCATTTTTTGGCATAGGAAACTGAAAATGTGATTGTTGGGAACTGAGGAAAAGAGAAATCTCTATGTGTAGATATGTTGTTGTAGTGAGCAGTACTCTACTTGACTTGCGAAGCTCTGTGCTAAGAAAAGAAGGTCGATCTGAAGAAAAGAGGTAAGATCTTAAATCTTTGTGCTCTGATAAAGGTAAGATAAGTGGAAATGTTTGTCTCGAAAGAATAAATCTAGGTATGTTTGATAGATTTCGTCCTAGTCTGAAAACTAGGGCACAACTAGAAGAAAGAAGATATTATATGAATAGATCTTATAGAAATAGTGAAAGATATTTTATTCCTATGCATATAAATAATTTTTGGACCAACAAGTGGATGCAGTATCCTAGAAAGAATTTTTGTAGGTTCATCATTGTGATCCCAGTGCACAGTATAGGAAAGGTTTGAGATCGTTTAAGAGAAAGAGAGGATTGACTCTTTGTTATAGTTGCAGAAGACCAGGACATCTTGCTAAGGAATGCCCTGGTAAAGGTCATATTTTCCTTTGTTGTAAATCTATTGGACATGAAGTTTTAGATTTCCCTAGAATGATTGATAAAGTTGAGAAGATGAACATGAAACAAGAAAACCATCAGGAAGGCCAAGAGACTAAGAATATACTAGAGAACTAGAAAGAATCATAGGCTATATTATTGAAGATGAAAGAAACATTTAATGATCACGGAGGCATCATTTTACCAGATATCTTAAAAGAGAAGAAGTGCATAGAAACAAGAATATGAGACTTCGACATAGAATGTGTATTGGATGCAGAAATACACGTGAACATTATGCCAGAAAGTACTTGGGAAATTTTGGGAAATCCTGCTATGATTCCTTCATTGAGAGGAATAGGATTGTTTAAAGGAAAGATGATAACCTTGTGTGGAAGTCTTACTCATGTACCTATGAGCATTCATGGAACATCGGCAGAAGAAGAATTCGAGGTCATTAAGTTTGTTGAGAACAATGCTCCTTTGTCACTTTTGTTAGGAAAGACTTGGATTGGGAGAGATCAGATCCGAAGGAAAGAAGAAGAGGAAGCTATAGAACAGAAAAAGAACGAATTAAAGGATTTCATGGTTGGGAGAATAGTGCGCTTAATAGAAGAACAGAGAGGACAAGTCGAAGCAACTGAGGGCTAGAGACCTGGCTGTCAAAGTTGAAAGAACGCAAGAAGGCTTAAAGAACTTATCCATGCAGAAGAGAAGAGCACCTACTCCAAAAACAGTAAGAGAATAAGTATTACCCTCGAACCCTGTGAAATACCCCCAACAGTGTGAAGTTACTATACTAAGAAAAGATAAGAAAAAGAATGGAAAGAGGAATCCAGAGACGCAGATCACCGAAAAGAAATAAAAAAATCTCAGTAAGAAGAAAGAAAAGCTATAAAAAGTGTAGGAGGTTCCAGAGAGGACTTCACAGAATGAAGCCTTGCAGAACTTGAACCTCACCGGAATAGAAGAACATCACAGATTGGCACTTCGCCACAATGAAGCAATATGACCGTTCTACGTGTCCTGACCATTAGAATGATGCTCCAGAATGGATATAACTGCATTTATTGCCGAAAATATCACCATTGGACCATTGGGACCATGCCATAACGGATGGAATTGTACTGATTGAGGCATTCCTGCCCGTTGGAGGAGTCTATTACGACATTATCTATTTAACCCGTCAAATGTCTTACCGGGGACATTTTTGAAAATTGTGATTATCCAAGTCCACAGAGAACTAATTACTTTCACGCAGTGCTTATTGAGACCTCACAACCCGTTCTTCTTACCTTGAGCATTTTTTCCACCTATCTGAGACATTTGATCATGAGCGTGCATGTCGGGCGACCTTAGCACAATAGAGAAATCCGTCGAAGATATTTTGATTGACCTCATGGTGGAGAAGGTCATTTCCATAGGAGCACAATCCTCATCGATGAGAGGATTGCAAGCCTCCCCATCGATTGCACATCGATCTGAGCCATCCCAAACTGTGACAAAGAAATGAAGCAAGCATCGTGACGACTTGGCAAACGTGAAGCTCATCCCGTCGATCCTGCCTGACTATATCCCACCTCTAGCTAGCATGGTTAGTCGTGATAGCATCCCAAGGGACTTCGACTATACATTGATCACTGTGTACCTCTTGAAGGGGATATGCACAGTTGGATCGCAGTTAGGATAGATTCTAACATTAAAGATCAGTGATTTCAACTTGGGAGACCGCAAGAATTATGGAATGATCGCACCACATAAATACTTGACAAAGACAATGAGGAATAAATTGAAGATAATCCCCCATCTATGCACCATGGAAATCGCAAGATCTACAAGCCTTAATGTGATGAAGATACCACACTTCAACAGACATAAGGAGGTTAACGCATGCGTTAAACTCCTCCTGTCATGCTACCATGGTGGTTACCTGTGGTTGGATAGGCGCATCACTGTAGATCCATCACTGATCCACCAGATCACTGGATTGAGCATGCAAGGATCGAAACCTCAGGATTTTTACCCAGGGAAGATTGTAGATCGCGCCCTGGTGCAACGAATAAACGTCACCTACGACGATGTGGAGAAAGGAAAGAGGGGCTACAAGTATCCTCCATCCAAAATGGCACAGTGCACCTAGTTTTCCAATTGATCGTTGGTAAGCTCGTCAGGAAGAAAAGACCAATGTAGGTCACGGGTTTCATCATCGACCTCGCAGGAAAGTGTGTCGAAGGGATGCAGATGAACTAGGTGAGCTACCTCATCAACTAGTTGGAGCAAGATTGTCGTGAAGCGCAAGACCAAGGCTATGAGTTTCACTTCAGATGGTTGTTGATTCTCATTGCCTTCATCGCTTGGGAGATGCCAGAGGTAGAAACCTTCCCTGAAGTCGAACCGTCCGAACCACTGGCTGCGAGGTTCACTACCCTCTAGTATTCCAGCAACATGGTGAAGAAATGGTAGTCCAATGTGGTGTTCCACACCTATTACTTGTAGCTGAAGAGGGCCATTTAATCCTTCCCTCACATGACGTCGAATACACTTCATAGGTTCAGGCCCATAGCGAAGTTTCGTGCAGAAAAACACTTTATTTACATCACTACACACGAAGACGAACAAAAGGAAGAGCTCTGGTCCTATTACAAACTCACCGAGGAATATATGGAGGAAATAACCAAGGAATGGCCTGTAGAATTCCTTGTACTAGTCGAACAGACAAAAATATCCAACCCCGACCTCATCGGAAGTCTTGTAGTCACCCGGGAAGAGTGTGATGGACTAGGCAGTAACAAGAAGAAGAAGAAGGAAGAAGTACACGCAATGCACAATGCATAAGAGGAGACTACACCAGATTCACCTGAAGGGGGAGGAGGTGATGAAGTATACAAAGAAGAGGACGAAGGGGAAGAAGACAATCAGGAATAGGGTGAAGTAACACCGCCTAAAGATCTCCTTACGAAGATAGAGAAATCCAAGAAAAGAAAGGTTTCTCCAAAGAAACCCTCAACGTGGAAGAAGTCACGCGCTAATAAACCCCACTTGTAGAATATACTTACGGTGGATGATATTTACCTCATCATCATAGTTGTATCAGATACTTTCGAGGACATTTTGCACTGAAGCGAAGCCAAACAGGAGACAATGTATGATCAGATCGAGGCGGATCTCAAGGGGGTACAATAGGCTCTTTATTCGAGTCACACGGTGTCTACGACATCGTTGTCATCAGGGGGCATAGAAGTAGGAGATGAGCCAGCCCAACTACGCAGAATAGAGGATGTGACAGAGGCTCACCTTCATCGGGTCAAGGAGGAAAAAGAGAAGGCCACAGAGGCATTAAATCAAGCAAAGGAGGAATCCCTAGAGTAGCGACGGGTTGTGAATCAAGAGAAAGATGACCTCCAGGTGAAGTTTGCAGAGGATAGAGCACAAATCCAGAAGGAAAAAGAACAACCGCTCACTGAGCAGATTGGCGTTAAAGAAGTAGTCACTAGATCACTTAGCTCTATTCTAGGCCTAGCACAGATGGAAGTCGAAACAGCTAAGAGCCAAGTGGCGAAGTTCGCTGAAACCATTCGGAAGCTCCAAGCAAGAGTATCAGAACTGGAATTGCAAGCAATGTCGAGCAGTCCGTAGGATGTGCGAGATTAGAGGGAAGAAACTGCCTAGAGCGCAATCGAAAGAATCAAGGCATTGGCCTTATAATGCAAGAAACTCAGCAATCGAAGTGCGTAGACCTATGAGCGCCTTGAAAAGGACCTAGAACTAAGGACATTGGAGTCATAGATCTAGGAAGAAAAGTAGAAAGCAGTGAAAGTACAAGCACAGTTGAAGCTACTTTCAGCGGTCGAGAATATCAAAAGGTCACAAGAATAGTGTGCGGTTCAACAATAGGTCCATGCCATCTAGAGTAAAGTCATGGAAGTGACCCAGAGACTTCAGCCGGTACAGGACGAATCCTACACACTTTTTGAGGAGATCGAGGGACAAGATACATAGCTAGAACATGTGGTCACCACAGTGGAACAACGCTTGGAAGGACCGGTCACCGAGAAAGTCATTAAGGAGTTCGTCGAGCAGGAGGCTCTGGAAAAGCAACAATTTGAGGCAGCTTGAGGCCTTTGAAGATGAGTTGCCCAGATCAGAGTGACTCGGGACGAGTCGCAGGTGAGTGTTGGGGGCATGTTGGCCCTCGACCAAGTTTTGGAGAACCTTGGTCGTGTTTGACCATTTTTGGGACTTCGACAGGCTGCTCGAAGATGGAGTGTCCAGGCGAAGCGGAGATCGCAGGATCTCGTCCCCTTTTTTGTAGGATTTTTGGGTTCAGGGCTTATGTAACGGGTATGGGATGTCGGCCCATGGGCTTACCCATACTTAAGCCCCATTTGTAAATGTATAAATAAGTAGCTAGACATTGTAAAAGGCATCAAATCTAAGTTGGCTTTGTGCAAGATATGCAGAGGCTGCTAAGTGAAATTAGTTGTGAAGGCTCTGTGCATACTATGTGTTAATAACTTGCAAAGTTAAGTGCAAGTGATTGTAAGAAGGATCTTTGTTGTGCAAAACTCGAGGAAGGAGGATATGGTGGAGTGCACACAGATCTCTTGTACTATGTGGAGTTGGTTTTGTGGCTTTGTGCATGTAATAATATTGAAATAAGATAATAAAGAAGACGAAGAGTTGGTGGACGTAGCCCCATGCTGTGGGTGAACCACATATATCCTATGTTGTGATTGCTTTGTGTTATTGATGTGATTTATGCTTAGTACTGAATCTTTATGTATGTTAGATGCATATGATGTAGTATCTTAGTGCTTAATAACATGAATGAATGCTAGATCTGTTTGAGGCTATGTGCTAAATGGTTAGATATACTTAGATCTTGTTGAATACTGCGTTGTTCTGTAATTAGGGTTTTTATCTACGATGTGAATAAGGGTCAAAGACTAATGAACGTTAATTGCTAGGTTCTTTGTTAAGTAGTTTGATCACATATCTGTGTCCAATATAGGTTGTAGACACTTGAGTCCTACAACCCCCCCTACCTCTACCTTGGGTGAGATTTCATCTCCTTTGTAGGTGTTGGCGAAAGTGGCAATAGTTAGGGTTTTTTTGGTGCGTTGTTGAAGCGTTGAACCCAGGGTTGGCCCATGTGCCAACACTAACATCTCATCATGTAGCAACCGTAAATATTGTCATTAATGAGCTAAAGGCTCAAGGAGACAGTCACACTGACTATCCCTACAAAACTTGTCCGTAAAACATGCAGAAAATATCTTTCCAGATAATGGGATATCCATTACAAATTTCAATATATTAGCGAAAACGAGTTTGATCGACCGTTTCCCTATTCCATACTTAGCCACTTTTTCGATTGTGGGTTCCCAGACAGGCGAGCTCAATATTGCGCTTCCATTGTTCCGTGACCTATAGACAACACCTAGAGTTCCATGATATACAAATTGACCATTGGAATTCCCCATCATTCCCTCTTTCGTGTTAGACATTTTGCACTCAAACCTTCCGAGACATACAATTTGATCATCAGGCCCTCACCTCTCCTAAGTATCCCTTGTAACCCTATTTTGAATCCTGACTAACTGCTTTTCATACTTAGCCATTCCTTAATCACTCTTCCTTGTCCCTACCACCCGACACACTTCTTTCTAAATATGCAATTAGTAAACTTTAATGCTAACATCTCATCATACAGTAACCATAAAGATTGTCATTAATGAGAAAAAGGCTCGAGGAGATCTCCCATTAATATGCATTCAACCAAGAATTTTCAAAGGTTATATTATCCCTTCCGAGTGTTCATTTCAAACATCATGGAATGTCTTTCACGGGTTGGCGATTTCACGAAATCTCCAATCCTTAATTTCTCTTCGTCATTCCCGCAACCTTCGCACTTCTTTCTAAGTATGCAATTACTAATCTTTAATACTAACAACTCATCATGCAACAACCGTAGAGATTGTCATTAATGAGCAAAAGGATCAAGGAGATCTCTCATTCACACACATTAGACCAAGATTTGCAGAGGGTTATATTATCCCTTTTGAGTGTTCATTTCAAACATCGTCTGGAGAAAATGGATGTTCTCATCAACTTATGGCGGCAACTCAACAACAATTCTGTGGAGACACAATGAACATCTTTGGGAGTGAGGACCAGAACTTCCAGTGGTCCAGGTCATATTCTTACTACGCATCCCCTTCTACCCAGAATGAAGTAGTTTGGACCTATGGAATTGCTTGTGCAGGTTGTTTCCCTAGAGTCTTTGACTGTAAGGAGGTGGTCTCTTGGTGCACCAAGAGATATATTTCAAGCCAAAGAATTATTCCACTGCGGGACCACTCTCATGTTTCTTTGTCATCTCAGGTCTTCCACAAGATGTTGAGATTGTCGGGGCCAACATTGACTTTCAGAGGAGAAGACTGCAAGGAGTTCCTAAAAAAGCATGATAATGGGTTGGACCTCTTACCCGAGTTCCTGGAAAACCCAACGAAAGTTCCTGAAGATATCACAAGGTTGCAAGTTAGCTCATTTAGAAATCCATTCCGAGCAATTTCCAAGATGTTTACAAGAATAATGGGACAGGAATCCACATCAAGCATTTCTTACATGATTCTTTATATTTTCTATTTCACGGTCAAGGAACAAACCATTTTTTATTGGGGGAAGCTGATTTCAATTGAAATTTGTTCCCAATTGTCACGATTCAAATAGGAGAATAAATTTTATATGTCATCCTACTTGGTTTTTGCGAAAGCACATTGTTGTCCATTTCCAAAACTGTTTGTGTCCAAGAAGGTAAACTGTGAATTCGACCTAATAACCTTCTAGTACCAGGCCTTGTGGAGGCACAAGGCCTCCCATTATTTTTATGAGTTTTTTAATGACTTTGTCTCAGTTTTCAAATATTTATTGTTAGGAAAGGGTGCTCCTCAGATGGTTGACTAGGAAACCAAGTTTTTGGATAAGAAGGGGACACTTGAACAAATGGATAATTACAGTGTAATAATGATTTTTGGCTCCAAGGAAAATCCTTCTTTCCTTCCATGTCACATTACAAACAGAGTGTTTGTTACAGAAATAGCAAGGCAATACAACTACTGGTTGCATTTTTTCCATGAGAAGAGGAAAAAGCAGTTCATTCCTTTTCCTTGGAATGTCGGGGACTTTGTGTTCAGGAACATCAATAAGATTGACGAATTTGCAGGCCATTTCAACAACTTGAACCTAAGATATGATGAAAGGCTAAGAGGTTTCGACCCTAATGGGATGTTTTTAGAACATTTACTAGCAGTTGGCTTCAACAATTCTTT
>SNQJ01S0070904.1:64759-83766 GCA_010110895.2 Picea sitchensis
TTTTTATTTATGGAGAAAAATAAAATGATGACGAGGAAGAAACAGGGGCAAGTATGACAATGCCTAGAATAATCTTCGTGGACCTTTTTCTCATTTTTTTTTAATATTTTAAACTATATATATTTTTGTTTTTAATTTATTTTTAAATTGTGTATTTTTTTTCGTCTGTGTTTTTCTGGGTTATTTTCCTTTTTTTTTTTGTTGCAATTTTATATTTTATTTTGTTGTTATTTGTAAACATATCAATTTTTAAATCATGGTTTAAAAAATAGTGTAATTTTAATTCTAAATTAATGGTGCTACTAGTAGCACATATTTTTAATTTGGAGATTGATTTTAATTGTAACTGTACCAATTGTAAAGATCATATTTTCAAACAAGTTGTAATTTTAACCCCTTAGAGAAAAAGTGCTATCAGTAGTACCACCTTTTGATTGAGGGGTTGATTTTAATAATTTGGTTGCAAGGGTATCAGTTGTCAAGGAAATGGTTTCAAACAAGTTGTAATTTTGACCTCGAAAAAAAAGGATGAGCTACTAGTAGCACCACTTTTCGATTCAATGGTTGTTTTAAATATTTTTCTTACAATGGTACTAGTTGTTGAAGCCATGGTTTTAAACAAGTTGTAATTTTAATATCAGCAAAAAAAAAAGTGTTACAAGTAGCATTACTTTTATATTTAATGGTTGATTTTAAGGTTTTGTTAACAACATTATCCATTTTTAAGGTCATGGTTGCAAAATATTGTAAATTTAACCTTGAGTGGGAGATAATGGTAGAATGGCCTCAAATCCTCAAGTGTTTATTTATCGTTAGATATGTTCTTTCGACCTTCTTCGTTGTTTATGGGTTTGGTCTATTGTGGTTACATATTTCTCCCTTTCATGAAAACTATTTCTGTGTCTTTTGGTTTACCTCTTTTGGGTTTATGGCTCCCATGGTTAGGATAGAGCCGAATGGCCTGCAAACCTCGTTGTCCCATGAAGACGTGATGGGTAGGATTGCTCAGGTTGATTGGTTAGAGTTTATCTAGTTGTGTAATGGTTTTAATTTAGAAGTGGAAAGGGCAATTTCCAAGGCTTTTGATGGCACCAAAGCCAAAATTGGGGATGTGCAGATAGAGGTCATGAAGGAACTCATTACTAAGGAAAAAAGTCTTCCTTAGAAAGGTGATAGTGGTTTAAAAACATCAAGGTAACTAGCATTCCATAACATTCTTTGTTGGTGTCCAAGAAGTCCCAATACCACATAAAGGGTATGCCTTTAGAACTTTTTAATAATTGAAATTACACATTTAAATAATTATGTATAATTAGAGTGCTCTAGGTTCCAACAATTAGAAAACGTTGCTGAAAAATAATAGTCACAATTTCACCTATATTCATTAGACTTACAACCGCTTGGATAGATCTCGTGACGTTCTCTAACCTGCGCCTTCTCATATGTCTATGGATATATGTATACGAACATATGGCTATGCGACATGTCTTTTACGATAATATCTTTGGAGGTGACTGTCAATTTGTTCGAGCATAAGAAAGTTAGTAGCTAGTTGTGTTATGAATTTAATGATAAATAGTTGTAGAATTGTGTTTGTTACGTTTCATAACATTGTCGTTTCACATAGATATAGATGAAATTATAAATCATGGCATCAATTTAAATATAAAATTGTAATCCTCTGCATATTTTCCATTATTCTCTTTACAGATATCGTGTACAACGCAACCTATGTACCAAATAGATAAACTTCACAAGTTGAGCCACTTTCAACCATTTGATCACATCCTCATTTAATCCAATCAAACGACAAAAAATTTAAGGTTTAAGGTAACGTTTTTTTTTTTTTTTAAATATGTTATTAAATTTTTTATTTTTATTATTATTTTGACTCTTTCTCATATTAATTTAACTAGTAATTCCATAGTGAAATTGGTCTCTATTTTCTTAGATTGTTGACTCTATACCCATATTAGATCTTATTTTCAAAATATTTGTCACATTACCAACCTTCCTAACCTTTTAACTCATCAAAAGTATGGTGATCTTGCAAAGTTTCTCTTAATGCTTTTATAACCATTAATGTAATAAATTAATGTATATAAATTATTATTATATATTACATTAATAATAATTTATGACTATAATATATCAATTAAAATATTAATTTACATTAATGTATAAATGCAATATATAATGTAACTTATTAATTGATTGATACATTAATAATGTTATAATGTAGCATATTAATTGATTGATACATTAATAATGTAATGTATTAATTAATTAATACATTAATACATTATTAATTAATACATTGTTAAAGTATTAATACTCTAATATAATAATACATTAATACTACAATAAATATATTAAGACATTAAATAGATTAAATGCATTAATACATTTATCACATTAATAAATTAATAAAGTAGTAATGCATTCACTTTAATATATTTAGTAATACAATATTACATTATTATAATGTATAAATTAAAGTATTAATACATTAATGTATAATATAATATATTAAGATTTTAATATATTAATAATTTATTAATATATTAAAATATGCATGTATTAGTTCATTAATAATACATTAATGAAATAGTAATGCATTGACCTTAATGTATTTAATAAAACATTATGAAAGTACTAATACATTAATAATGTAATGTATTAATTAATTAATACATTAATAAAGTATTAATATAGAAATAAAGTAATACATTAAAAATACAATATTAAAGTATTAATACATTAATACATTTATTGAAAATGACCATGGTCTACTATGGCATGGTTTCTTATGGTTATGACTATGAATAACATTAATACATTAATAATGTAATTGATTAATTAATTAATGCATTGCTAAAGTATTAATACACTAATAAAGTAATGCATTAGGGTGAATCCACGAAGTTGGTGGACGATAAAGTGACAATGGGGTGAGTAGGAATGCATACTCGCAGGAATGCATGTGCGTTTCTAGGAATGCACACGTGTTCCTGATGTGACAGGTTCGGAAAACCCCAAAATACCACTCAACAAACCACATATGCGCGTTCCCAAGAATGTGCACATGTTCCTGAGAAACACATGTATAAGAACGTGTGCGAGTTCCTAAAACAAATTGAAATAAAAATAACGCGTTGTTGGTTTCCCAACTAGCATCTTGTTTTTCATTGTCATTTGAAATATAAAATCACTTCCTATACTCGTTGCCTAGTATGTCTATATGCATTAGATTGATTGATTATATTTTTGCAAAGGTGTGATTGTTTAGTGCCAATCAGTCTTGTTCGGATTTTTTTCCATTTCGTGAGAATATGTTTGTGTCACTTATTGATCATTTTCCCTCTTCAATTTCATGACTGTAAAGAATGAAATTGAAACTTCTTTTCGTGCAAATTGTTGATCAAACTCTTGCACTGTGTGCCTTTACATGAGTTAAAGAGTATTATTTGTTTTCCTTAAATAATCTAAGGTCTGAGCAGAATGTCCTTGAACTATGTTTTTAATGGAAGATCTATGAATTAAGTTCAACAACCTAAGTATGATTCATTTTCTAAAAACTAAACTCGATTTGAAATGTGTAAGGTTGATTTAAATAAATTTTAAGCTAAGTTGGAGGATTGTGCCTAAACTACAACCTTGTTTAAAACTCTTGATTAATTGATGAAATGTGGTGCTATCAAAACCCTCCCCTTTCCAAGTGGTTTAAACATAACTTTCAACAATTAACATTGTCATATCACGACTTAATGTTAAATGATGATTACCTATTCTGGCCCGACCTTTTCGTTGTCACATGAATTATTATGCTACGTGGTGTTAATGTCCTCAAAATCAGGTTAGTAATTTGTGGAAGGACGCAAGGGTTTCGTGGGTTTCTTAGCTTCAAACCTCTTTGTCCTCTGGTCTATTGGAGGTAATCAAGACTTGGAGTGGGAGATAATGGTAGAGCCTCCTCAAATCCTCAAGTGTTTTTTATCATCAGGTATGTTCGTTCGACCTCCTTCGTTGTTTATGGGTTTGGTCTGTTGCTGTTACAGAGTTCTCCCTTTCATGAAATCTATTTTTGTGTCTTTTGGTTTACCTCTTTTGGGTTTATGGCTCCCATGGTTAGGATAGAGTCAAATGGCCTGCAAACCTTGTTGTCCCATGATGAAATGACATGTAGGCTTGCTCAGGTTGGTTGGTTAGAGTTTATCTAGTTGTTTAATGGTTTTAATTTAGAAGTGGAAAGGGCATTTTCCAAGACTTCTGATGTCACCAAAGCCAAAATTGGGGATGTCCAAATACAGGTCACGAAGGAACTCATTGCTAAGGCAAAAATTCTTCCTCGGAAAGGTGACAAGTGGTTTAAAAACATGAAGGTAAACAACATTTCATGGCAGTCTTTGTTGGTGTCTAGGAAGTCACAATACCACATAAAGGGTATGCCTTTAGAACTTTTTAACACCAGTTTCCACAGTATATTATTGATAATCAAGCAATTAATTACCTGTGAAGGTCGCTACGACCTAGTTTTCCATTTTCACATACGGTTTCCTATGGTGTTCTAGGGGTTTAGTTTAATTTTTCCCTTCTACTTACTTAGAAGCCTACAAACAATGTTGAAATTTTATCAACGACCAAGCCCTAACCCTGGGACCAACTTGTTTCACCACGACCTAATTTGCATCTTGGTTGAATTTCATCTAGTGAGTACAGGGGACACTTGGCAAGGTTTTTTGATAAGAAATGAATTCCTACCCCTGCAAATTGACCCTATAATCGATTTAACCCAAGGTTTTGAAGAGTCATTCTCTCCAAAGGCTTCACCTAATTTTCCTCGTGATTTTTGAATTGAGATTCAAATTCAAAATGACCCCATCGTTTCACTCGATGCCCAAACATAAGTTTTTACTATGGCTAAATTGGTGCCCAAAAGGCATGGATTTGTGCGTAAGAAACCCTTAGAAATTGTCCTTATTCATATGAGAAATCAGTTGTTGAATGTTGATGACCAGTCACAATCTATGAGACCAACAATCAGGGAGAAACATAAAGAACATGATAAACAATCTGGGCGCTTATAGGAGGTCTGTGAAGTTGAGTTTAAAAACAAAAGGAATGGCTGCATCCTCTCTAGAATGATAAGGAATAGGCATAAACAAAGGAATGATCCCATTCAAACGATTATGATAGACGATAAAAGTTATGTTGAAAATACAAACCCAGACTCTGCAGAGGTTAGTCATCCACAATATGAATTTGTTTCTAATTTTCCCCCATTCCTCGAAGACTGTGAGGGGTTCCTAGGAATCCAAGCCGATCTAAAGGATAAGTTGATACAAGAAAAGTCTTGAAACTCAGACCACCAAAAATCGCTCCTAAATTTGGAACCTGTGTTGTCATTAATGCTTAGCGTGGGTCCATAGGTATTACACAGATGTCTGATACCTATGGATGTGCCTTAACCAAGATACGATGCATAATAGGGATATTGAAAGAGAAAATCGAGGTTGGAGGTTTGAGATACAACAAAGTGTTCCTCGAAAAAATAAGAGATCCAAGAAATCTGGAGATAGTATTATTAACCAGTTAACAAATGTCAATGTTATTATGAGATCGAAGATGCATGAATCCTCACTTTCCAATGTTTAATTTGGGAAAATAAATCTATGTTTTTATTTTTTATTTGATTTGTTTGTTAAGCATTAGTTGTTGCATTGTTTTTAGACTAGATACAGGATCAAAGATTATGTAGCTTGTCTTAAATTAGTTAATGTGGTTTTTAATTTGATTTTAATTTTATTTTCAGGTCTAAAAAAAGAACGGGAAGATATCATGTGCACTGCTTGGTTAATGAAGAACATGAACCACTTTCGTTTAGAAGTAGGATCTATTTCTGTTCAGAATATATTTTTGAATGATTGTTATAACAAACTTTTTCAAGTTGTTGTAAACATTATTATTAAAAACGCAGATTAGTATGTAGTTTTAAAAATACTCTATTTTTAAAGATTTACCTCTATCTCGTGGATATGAGAAGTAGATCATTGTATTGTTTAAATACTTTGTTAGTTTTGATATCAGAGGTGGTGAAACTTTTGGGAGATGGACTCATGAATATTTTGAAGGATATAGAATCGTGCTTTAACCAAGGATTTTGTCATGCAAGTTAAAGAGTTCAGTTCTTATTATAATATCTTGGTGTTATGATTTATATTCTTCAAAGTAATTGATTATGAATTGGTTAAAATTAGTTTTAGTCTGTTTGTATAAATCCATGGTTCAGTATTATCATCTATACATTAATTCTTTCAATCTTTTAATAGTCCCTGATTCCAAATCGTATAGTTTCATGTGATTGTATTATCTTGATGCAAATCTTGAACTGTATTGAATTTGTTCATATACTTTGAGTTTGTACATATCTATTTAGTCAATGGAAATTTATTTATTAATGTAAATGATCATTTATATCCTCACCTGATATTAACAATACAAATGTTGTCTTTTCTGTATTATGAATGAGATCTAAATTGTTAAAGTGAAGTGACTCTCTCTTGACAATTCAATAGTCTTAGAATTATACAACTGTCTTCTATAGATTTATATTAACATAACGATTGCATGAGTATTTTTGTACAGGAAGACACAACCACAATTTCTCTTTTAACACTAGCCAATTTTAGGTTAGTAATTTTTCTTCTTTTATTATTTGATTTGTGAATGTAAATTCACCTTTAAGTTTAATAGTTTGTTTATCTAAGTCAGAACATTATCGTCTACATTCACTCTGTTCTTTTCTTTTCAAAGGTAAAAGTAGATTATCAATTAGTCTTACATCTCTTTACATTTTTCCTAAGATTTGGTTCTCTTTTATAAACTTAGTTTCCAAGGTTTTTCGCAAATCTTGCAATCTGTAATTTTGTACACTTTGTGTATATAGAACATAAATGTACATAGTAGATAATTATGTTAGTTATTTGATTTTATAGTTTATATTATATCACTTTACCGGCAAACGGATCCGTAAAACCCATCAGGGTGAGTCATCCCAAACGGATTAGGTTACTTAGACAACCTCAGACCGGGATTTCCCTCACAGTTGACGGTGTGTTCACATATTCCTGTCAACAAATGGTGCTATAAGAAGAGACAAATGAATATTAATGGAATGAGGGGGTCAAAAGACACCTCCTAACAATCGCTCTCCAATTATAAATCATAGTCTCTCAGACTCCACTGTTGTACCCGATACAACCACTACATTTGAAGCCCAACCTATTATTCATGTCGAACCTGCAACATCACTTCCTCCGGGAATTGATGTGCAATATATTATCGAAAATTCTTGTCAAACAACAATAAGAACCCAAGACACATTGGCCAAACTTGGACAATTTGGTGAAAAATTACATCAACCTCCTGATTTTTCCAATCAACACGAAGATACTCCTACCACTGATACACCAAATTACGCATTGTGTGATATCTTGATTAATCCATCAGAAACGCTCATTCTAGGTGTCGAGGGATATAGACTTCCTCCTTCTCCACCAAAACCTTCTCCACATCCTTCAGGAGGAGAATCCTTTGATGAAGACAATTCATCTTCTGAACATTCTCAAACTTCAAATAATTCAACGACCTTAGCCCAGATGGATAATAAAAATAATCCCTCCAGGACTTGGCTTGATGAAGATGTTGTGGCCATACTAAGACCCCAACATCATCTACCTAAGAATCCTGAAAAATGGTTACCTAAGTTTGATCTCGATTCTAAACAGTCAGTTGAAGATCATATTAAAAAAAATGTGTTGCTTGTTAGGATTAGAAATGTAGAACATGAAGATGTCATATGTAGGTTGTTTCCTTATACCTTCGAAGGAAATGCCTCCACATTGTACTTCACGCAACATACTAAAACTATTGTTTCCTGGGATAGATTTGAAACCTTTTTCTTAGAGAAATTCAAAGACAAAAAATTTCCTGAAGTCTTAGTCATGGAGTTATCCAATATGAAGATGAATCCCAAAGAAAAGGTTAAAGACTTTAACCAAAGATTTCTTACACTCAAAAACAAGATCTATGCAGATTCTATGCTTGCAGAAAATATGATTGTTTGTTATTATTCTAAAGATTTACATCGCACTACAACCATGTGGGTTAAAAGTTCCAAAAATAATACCATGATAGAAGCTTTTGAAGAAGCAGTTCTCATTGAAAAGGACATGCTCAAATTAAAGGATAATACAAATCCTGAAAATGAAACAACTTCTTCTTCCAAGAAGAAGATATAAATGCTTACCAAACCTCCTTCAAATAAGAAAGATCAGGAACCCATAGATATGGAAATTTTGCAAAAAACCTTTCAAAAGTTATACAACCAAGTTGTAGATCTGAAAATAATTGTAGAGGAAGCATATTCTAGTAAAGGAATTTATCAAGAACATTTTAAAAGAACACTTCCAAATCCTCCCAATAGGTCAACCCCATCGACTGAAGGTTTGAGTTTAGAAGGATTATACCACGCTATGCAGGCCTTATTAACTGGAGCTGATAATACTTCTGATGTCCCACCTGAACAACAAAATGATGTATAAAATGAGGATGAGGGAACACCTGATGAAGAAGATTCATCCCCTTGAGCTTTCAGACATTTTTTAGATAGTAGTTTTCAAGACAACTTTGAAACCGTACATAGTAATCAACATCCTTATAATACTCGTAGTAAAAATCAGCCTAAATATCAAAACAAATTTGTACCCGATGCAAACAAAAATGAAACATCAAAACAAATGAAGTTGGTTGAAACATCAAAGTGTTTTTCTTTCTCTGATCTAGAATACGACCCTATCGAGGATTTCAAGAGGTTAAAAGAAAATATTTCAATCTACGAGCTGCTTAATTTTCTCTACATTCAACGGAAAATGTTACAAAGCATAGTTGAAAACAGTAAGAATAAAAAGAAAGATTCTCTAGACAAAAGCAAAGTTGAAAATAGTATTAACAAGAGAAGGGATGTTTTAGACAAAAGTGTACCTGAAAACAACAATACAAAAAAAAGATGTTCCAGATAAAATAATATCAAATATGGATAAAATACCCTCAGATGCAACAGATAAAAATCAAAAACCCCCAAATCCTTCTCCCACACCATGAAAGAGGTCTAACGTGCCACTATTTCCATTAACATTTGAAATCTTTAATATAAATGTGCATAATTGCATGGAGGACTCTAGGGATTCATCAAATGTGATTCCTTTTTCAGTTTGTCAAAAAATCAATGTTGAGGTTAATCCATTCCATATGAAAATCATTCATCTAGATAGAACTAAAGTTAATGTTTTTGGGGAGCTTAAAGATGTTTTGATCAGGTTATCATCCAATTCGAAAATACATCAGGTGATTGACATAGTAGTAACAAATATTCTAGAAGTGTATGGTATGTTCCTCAGCAGGGATTTTTCTAAACAACTTCATGGTTACTTTTCTACAGATTGGTCTCAATTGTGGTTTCCACTCAATGGTCATCCAAACAAACTTAGGGTCAACAGGGAATGTTATCTGAAATATATTAGTTACAGATCTGAATGATCCAAATGAACCTTTTGTCCCAAGTGTGAATGCATTAGAAGATAAAGGTATGAATACCTTCTCTGGGAAGTTTATTAGTGAAATATCTACTATTTCATAACCTAATCAACAATCTAAAATATCAATCTGCGCTCAATTAATGGCCCCAAATCATCCTGTGAGTATTGTAAATAGTTGTAAGAATGATGGAATTTGGTCTTTGTATTTTGATGGGTCAAAATCACGTGAAGGCATCAATGTCGGTTGTTTATTGATATATCCCAAAGGAAATAAGACTTTCATTTCTTGTAGATTAGAAATTGATTGCATGGATAATACAATAGAATATGAAGCTCTCTTGCAGGGACTCAAGAAATCCATTAACCTTGACATCCAATGCCTAGTTGTATTTGACGATTCTGAAATTGTGGTCAATTAGGTAAAAAATGCCATTCATTGTGTATATGTTCATCTCAAAAACTACCAGACCGAGCTATGGAACTTGATTAATACATTTCTCACCTTTAATATAAGTTATATTCCTAAATCTAGTAATTTTGAAGCATATTTGCTAGCAAATGTAGCATCAAAATTATTCCCTGCTGAAGGTTTCTCTCCTAATTCATTTTTTGTTGAATTAATATTCAAGCTGTCAATTACGGATAATGTCACTAATTGGCGGGTGTTTGACGATGATCAATAGATCATAATTTTTTTGCATATGGAAGACACTTTCCAAGGTGTTTTAATCGAAGAAAACACTCACAACAAAAATATCCACAATTTTATGGTAATATTTGATCCACAATCGAATGAAAGTTCATATGACATGGTAAATTCTATCCTTAAATATGTCATTAGATTAGAAAAGTTTTATGATTTACATGAAAAATTTAAGGGAGTAGTTAATTATAAAACGAATAGTTCCTCGCTGCAATATGAAACTATAAACTTATGGACATGATCATCCTGAGAACATTAATTTGGGAAAAGGGTGTACACAACAAGAAAAGTCAACATTTATTAAACTTTTCAAATAATTTAAAGATTTGTTCGCTTGGACTTATGGCGATCTAAAAACATTCGATCCAAACATAATACAACATGTAATCCCCATGAAGCCTCAAGCCCAACCGTTCCAACAAAAACTAAGAAATATGCACCCTAAGTTAGAGCTCACAGTAAAAAAAGAATTGAACAAGTTGTTAATAGCTAAGATCATCTTTCTTGATAGACATACCCAATGGGTATCCAATTTAGTCCCGGTAAGGAAAAATAACAGGGAAATACGACTTTGTGTCGATTTTTGCAACTTGAATTGAGCCTCTGATAAGGATAATTACCTTGTTCCGCCCATGGAATAGATCTTACAATAGGTATCTGGTTCTGAAAGACTATCCTTATTGGATGGCTTTTTGGGATACAACCAGGTCCCAATGTCCGCATTAGATCAGCTTAAAACTACATTTTGGACCCCTTGGGGCACTTATGCTTATCGTAAAATGCCTTTCAGACTAATTAAAGTTGGGGCCACTTTCCAAAAGGCCATGGATATTGATTTTTTTGGGCTTATAAATCAATCGGTGGTTTTCTATTTGGATGATGTTACCGTCTTCTCAAAGAATAAAAAATATCACTTATGTCACTTAAGGAGTGTATTGGAAGGTTGTCGTAAGTATGAAATTTCATTAAACCCCAAGAAATCAATCTTCGTTGTTGACCAGGGAAAGTTATTTGGTTTTATAGTATCAAAAAATGGAATGATGATAGATCCTGAACGAACGCAAGCAATAGCCAATCTTTCTCCTCCGTCGTCTAAAAAATCTATGCCATCGTTTCTTGGTAAAATAAATTTTGTTAGACGTTTTGTGCCTAGTTTTTCCAAGATGGTTAGAGCCCTGCAAAATATGATAAAAAGGGAAATTTTATATGGGGATCGCAGGAAAACCAGGCCTTTAATTCCATCAGTCAATCTATAACACAAGCTCCATCCTTGATGAGTCTTGATTTTACCCAAGACTTCACCCTCTACAATTTTGCATCAGATAGATCATATGTTGTAGTACTCACCCCAAAAAATAATGATAAGAATGAAATTCCCATCTCATTCATGAGTTCTTCTTTTAAAGGAGAAGAATTAAACTATCTTGTAATTGACCAACAAGCTTTTACCCTTTTTAAAGAGGTAAAACACTTTATACCTTATCTTTTGAAATCTAGAACTAAAGTCAATGTCTTGTACCCTAGAGTAATAAATTTAATAGTTCAAAAAGAGATTGGGGAGAAGAGGGCTCACTAGATGACCTATATTCAATAATATGATCTTGAGATTAAACCAACCCAAATTGTTAAAGGTAAAGGTCTTTGTAAATTAGTGGTTGATTCAATTAATACACCTGATAATGAAGCCATCTTACCGGACGAGACATTGTCTGATGAAAAGAAAATATTTTGTATGCAAACCATGCCAAATTCCTAGTATAATGATATTAAGTTTTACTTGATACATGGAACTAATCCAAAACATCTTGAACCCAAAAGGAGAAGAGCACTGAGGCTCAAATCTGCACCTTTTCAATTAATTAATGATGTGCTTTTCAGAAATTGTTTTCATGGTGTATTGTTACGCTACTTGGAACAGGAAGAATATGAAAAGGTATGGGGTGAATCGCATTCTGGTAATGTAGGAGGTAACTTTGGCGGAGAAACAACCACTCACAAAGTCCTTAGACTTGGGTACTATTGGTCCACACTATTTAAATATGCCCATGCCATAGGCCGCAAATGCACAATATGCAAAAAGGTTGCAAGATAAGTCAAGAAGTCACATTCCCTTTGCAACCCGTTACAATCGATGCACCATTCCAGTAATGGGGCCTGGATATCATAGGGACGATCAAACCAGCCTCCTTGCATCAACATAGGTACATTCTGACAAAAACAGACTACTTTACCAGGTGGTCCAAAGCCATGCCTATAAGAGTGGTCAACACTAATCAGGTGATTTTGTTCCTAGAAACTCATATCATTATGCATTTTGGGATACCATAATGTCTAGTTTTCGACAATGATTCTTATTTGTCCTCATTGGACATGAACATTTATGCTTTAGAAAAAGGAATCAAGTTAAAATATTTTGCCAGCTATTACCCCCAAGGAAATGGTCTAGTTGAATCAATGAATAAAAATTTAATCAAAATCTTAAAAAGAACAATGTTGAACAATCACAAAAATTGGCACCCGACCTTGTTTAATGCATTATGGGATGACAAGGTCACCCCTAAAGAAGCCATTGGTAACTCCCCTTTCTTCCTTGTGTATGGAAGAGAAGTTATTATTCCTCCCAATGTCATGTTACCATCACTTCAACTATCACAAAAGGTTCAGGTGGAAGAATGCCCCTCCCTAGAAAGTCGAATTAACGCTTTACTTAAACTTGAAGAGACTAGAACACAGGCTAAACATAAATTAGATCAACATCACCAAATTATTAAACATTTGTTTGATGAGAGTTCATCCTCCAATAGAAAATTCAACGTAGGAGACCTGGTTCTTAGGTGGGATAAGGAACATGAGGATAAAGGGGAACACACCAAGTTTCAAATTTGTGGTTGGGACCATTTATTGTTAAAGAAAAAATCATTCCTAGTTCTTTTCTTCTCCAAAATATGGAGGGACAACCATATACTATTCCAGTAAATGGTTAGGCCCTAAAAAATTACTTTTCGTGATCTTCTTGTAAAAAGTTGGTTTGCAAATATCTAGTTTGTGATGTGTTTTTTCCTTTTCTTTGAGTGAAATTTAATTATTTCTTTCCATGTCTTTCTGATGTTTTGTTTTTTTGTTCAAAACTTATCATCATGAAGGAATCTGGTTTTAAAATAAGACACCGTCTATTGATTTCCAAGCCACCAACAAGAGTTCAAATATGGTATTGAAATAAGAAAATATACTTTAGCCCTGACGGTTCAATTTTAAATCTAGTTGCTGCCATTCTTCTTTCCATTTTCCTTATAAAGGATTGTTTCAGAAAATTGGTCTAACCCTTGACAATCATGTAGATATTAAGGCTTCTTACGCCATCCCTCGTTCTTAAGGAACTTTCTGGATATGCTTCCCCATATTTTAGACAATCTCTTGCTGAGAGATTAATTTCAAATACCATGATTGGATCACCTGTGTTCTCAAAATAAAATTCTACAAGTTTCTAGTTGAGGGTTCGAAGGTCTCATCATTAGCTGGTCCATTATGACCATGGATAATCCATGGAAGTGACATTACCATTTTTGGTTACCAAGCCAGGGTAGTGGCCTCCAGCTTTCTAAACTAGAGGAAAAGAGGTCTCATCACGAGTCAAATTGCTCACTTTCTTGGACCTCTATGGATGGAATTGTTGTTAACTAGTCACCAAGCGAGAGCTAGGACTTTCATCTAGTTCCTAAATTGCCAAAACAATCAAAATCAACAATTCTAGGATCAATTTTACCATGTGCTCTTCAGTACTAGATGGGACATAAGCATCTGATTTGTTTAAAAGGAAACCCTCTCGAGGCTATGAAAACCTATTGGAAGTAGTGGAAATGCATGTGGTATCGAAGACCTACTCATAGACTCTCATGACTCATGGGGGAAACCATATTTCAGATCTCAATCCTTAAAATAATTTTGTTCCTGAGTTTGTGAATTGTGGCTACACCATTTTATCATACGCCAACAGGGATAATATCATTGCTATACAGACCAAATGAGAAACTCTCATAGAAACTTGGATATATGGCAAGCCGATGCTTTTAGTCTTCATGATGTAATGTTTTCACCAGGACAATGATAACTACTTCTCCTAGTGAGTCGCCATTTGTTGGCTTCCCAACTAGCATCTTGTTTTTCATTGTCGTTTGAAATGTAAAATCACTTCTTATACTCACTGCCTAGTATGTATATATGTGTCATATTTATTTATTTTATTTTGCAAAGATGTGATTGTTTAGTGCCAATCATTCTTGTTCATACTTTTACCATTTTAGTGAGAATATATTTGTGTCACTTATTGATCAATTTCCCTCTTCAATTTCATGATTGTAAAGCATGAAATTGAAGCTTCTTTTTGTGAAAATTGTTGATCAAACTCTTGTGATTGTATCCCTTTACATGAGTTGAAGATCATTGTTTGTTTGCCTTAAATAATCTAAGGTCTGAGTAGAAGGTACTTGAACTATGTTTTTAATAGAATATCAATGAATTATGTTCAACAACATAATTATGATTCATTTCCTAAAAACTAAACTCGATTTGAAATCTGTAAGGTTTATTTAAATAAAATTTAAACATAAGTTGGAGGATCGAGTCTAAACTACAACCTTGTTTAAAACTCTTGATTAATTGATGAAATTTGGTGCTATCAAAACCCTCCCCTTTCCAATTGGTCTAAACATGACCTTCAACACTTATCATTGTCATATCACGACTTAATGTTAAATGATGGTTGCCTATTATGGCTTGATATTTCAGCTGCCACATGAATTATTACTCTGTGTGGTGTTAACGTCCTCTAAATCAGGTCAGTAGTTCACGGTAGGCCGCGATGCTTTCATGGGTTTGTTAACTTCGAACCTTTTTGTCCTATGTTCTATTGGAGGTAATTGGAACTTGGAGTGGGAGATAATGGTAGAGAGTCCTCAAATCCTCAAGTGTTTGTTTATCATTAGGTATGTTCATTTGGCCTCCTTCGTTGTTTATGGGTTTGGTCTATTGTGGTTACAGAGTTCTCCCTTTCATGAAAAATATTTATGTGTCTTCTGGTTTACCTATTTTCATTTTATGGCTCTCGTGGTTAGGATTGATCCGAATGGCATGCAAACCCTGTTGTACCATGACGATGCAAGGGGTAGGATTTCTCAGGTCGGTTGGTTAGGGTTTATACAGTCGTTTAATGGTTTTAATTTAGAGTGGAAAGGGAATTTGCCAAGAATTTTGATGGCACCAAAGCCAAAATTGGGGATTTCCAGATACAGGTCATGGAGGAACTCATTTCTAAGGAAACGGGTTTACCTCAGAAAGGTGACATATGGTTTAAAAAAATGAAGGTAACCAATATCCCATGGAATTCTCTATTGGCATCCAAGAAGTTGCAATAATACATATAAGGTATGCCTTTAGAATATTTTAACACTAGTTGGCACAGTCTATTATTGATAATCAAGCAATTCATTACCTGTGAAGGTCGCTACAGCCTAGTTTTCCTTTTTCACATACGATTTCTTATAGTGTTCCAGGGGTTTGGTTTAAATTTTCCCTTCTACTTACTTAGAATCCTGCAAAAAATGTCGAAATTTTATCAAGGAACAAGCCCTAACCCTCAAACCAGCTTGTTTCACCACAACCTAATTCTCATCTTGGTCGAATTTCATCTAGTGAGCACAGGGGATAACTGGAAAGGTTTTCTGGTAAGAAATTAATTTCTACCCCCTTAAATTAACCCCACCATCAATTTAACGCAGGGTGTTGAATAGCCTTTCTCTCCCAAGGCTTTGCCTAATTCGCCTCATGATTTTAGAATTGACATTCAAATTCAAAATGACCCTATAGTTTCACCTGATGCCTAAACATAGGTTTTTCCTATGGCTAAATTGGACGCCAAAAGGCATGGATTTGTGCCTAAGAAACCCTTAGAAGTTTCCCTTAGTTATTTGAGAAATCAGTCACAATCTATGAGACCAACAGTTAGGGAGAAACATAAAGAACAGGGTAAACAATCTGGGCATTTACAAGAGGTATATGAGGTCGAGTTTAAAAAAAGAAGGAATGGCCACATCCTCTCTATAATGAAAATGAATATGAATAAACAAAGGAATGATCCCATTCAAATGATTATGATCGATGATCAAAATTATGTTGAAAGTACAAACCCAAACCATGCAGAGGTTAGACATACACAATATGACTTTGTTTCTAATTTTCCCATGTTCCTCCAATACTGTGAGGGGTTCTCAAGAATCCAGGTCGATCTAAAGGCTAAGTTGATACAAGAAAATTCCTCATACTCAGACCACCAACAATTGCTCCTGAATTTGGAACCTGTGTGTTGTGACGAATTCTTAGCATGGGTCCAGAGGTATTACACAGATGTCCCATACCTACGAATGTGCCTTAACCAGGCTATGATGCAAAATAGGGATCTTGAAAGATAAAATTGGGATTTTAGGTTTGAGATACAAAAACGTGTTCATTGGGAAAACAAGAGATCCATGAAATATGGAGATATTATTATTAACCAGTCAACAAATGCCAATGCCATTATGAGATCAGAGATGCATGAATCCTCATTTTCCAATGTTTAATTTGGGTAAATAAATATATGATTTTATTTTTTATTTGATTTGTTTGTTATGCATCAGTTGTTGCATTGTTTTTAGACTAGATACATAATCAAAGATTATGTAGCTTGTCTTAAATTAGTTAATGTGGTTTTTAATTGGATTTTAATTTTATTTTTAGGTTTCAAAAAATAACGGGAAGATATATTGTGCACTACTTGGTTAATGAATACCATGAAGTACTTATGTTTAGAAGTAGGATCTATTTCAATTTACAATATATTTTTGAATGATTGTTATAAAACTCTTTTATAAGTTGTTGTAAACATTATTATTAAAAACTTAGATTAGTATGTATTTTTAAAAATACTTTATTTTTAAATATTTACCTCTATCCTGTGGATATGAGAAATAGATCATTGTAGTGTTTAAATACTCTATTAGTTTTGATATCAGAGGTGGTGAAAATTTTGGGAGATGGACTCATGAATATTTTGAAGGATATAAAATTGTGCTTTAACCAAGGATTTTTTCCTACAAGTTAAAGAGTCAAGTTCTTATTATAATATATTGGTGTTATGATCTATATTCTTCAAAGTAATTGATTAAGAATTGGTTAAAATTAGCTTTAGTTTGCTTGTACCAATCCATGGTTCATTATTATCATCTATACATTAATTCTTTCAATCTTTTAATAATCCTTGATTCCAAATTGTATAGGTTTAGGTGATTGCATTATCTTGACACAAATATTGAAATGTATTGAATTTGTTCATATAATTTGAGTTCAAACAGATCTATTTAGTCAATGGAAATGTATTTCTTACTGTAAATGGTCATTTATATCCTCACCTGAGATTAAAAATACAAATGTTTTATTTTTTGTATTATGAATGAGATTTGAATTGTCAAAGTGAAGTGACTCTCTCTTGACACTTCAATAGTCTTCGAATTATAAAACTGTCTTCTATAGATTTATCTTAGCAGGTAGATTGTAGGAGCAGTTTGGTACAGGAAGACACAAGCACGATTTCTCTTTTAACACTAGCCAGTTTTAGGTTAGTAATTTTTCTTCTTTTATTATTTGATTTGTGAACATAGATTCACCTTTAAACTTAATACTTTGTTTATCTAAGTCAAAACATTATCATCTACATTCACTATGTTCTTTTCTTTTCAAAGGTAAAAGTAGATTATTAATTAGTCTTATATCTCTTTACATTTTGCCTAAGATTTGGTTCTCTTTCATAAAGTTAGTTTCCAAGGTTTTTTGCAAATCTTGCAATCTGTAATTTTGTACACTTTGTATATATAGAACATAAATGTACATAGTAGATAATTATGTTAGTTATTTCATTTTACAGTTTAGATTATATCCCTTTACCAACCAACGGATCCATAAAATTCATGACAATGAGTCATCCCAAACATATTAGGTTACTTAGACAAACTCGGATCAAGAAGAGAGAGAGAAGGAGAGAAGGGTAAAAAGAGAGAAGGGAAGATAAGAGAGCGGGATAGAGGTAGAGAGTGAGAAGGAGAGAAAGAACGAGGGGATTAGAGAGAGAGACAGAGAGAGAAGGAATGTTTGGAGAGAGAGAGAGAGAGAGAGAGAGAGAGAATGAGAGAAAGAGTGAGGGTACAAAGAGAGAGGCATGGAGAGAGAGAGAGATAGATATAGAGAGGGATAGAATGAGAGAAAGGGATATATGGGTAGGGAGAGGGAGAGAGAGAGAGGTAGGGATAGGGGGAAGAGAGAAGGTGGGAAGGAAGGACAAAAGGAGGGAGAGAGAGTGTGGAAATGGGAGGGTGAGGGAGAGAGATAGAGAGAAATATAGGGAAGATGAGAGAGGGGGAGAGATAGAGGGAACGAGAAAGAGAGGTAGATAGAGGTAGAGGGGGTAGAGAATGAGGGAGAGAGGTAGAGATGGGTTAGAGGGGGAGAGAAAGAGGGAGGGGGGAGATAGAAATTGAGTGAGTTAGTGAGAGAGAGAGAGAGGTCAACATGCAAGAGAGAGAGAGAGGGTAATATATAAGGATGGAGGGAGAGAGGGGTAGAGTGAGTGATAGAGAGAGAGAGAGTTTGGGAGGGAGCGAGATATGGGGAGAGAGAAAGAG
>SNQJ01S0070904.1:85257-96022 GCA_010110895.2 Picea sitchensis
GGGGGGATAGATATGGAGTGGGTTTGAGAGTCTGAGGCATGTCAAGGCAAGGTCTATGTCTAGTTATTTACATTTCTTATTATTTCTAAGTCTTTCCATGTCTAGGTCTTTACCATGTATAGGAGTGTGAGGGAGAAAGAGGGAGATAGACAAGGGGGTAGAGAGGGAGAGTGAGAGTGATATAGAGAGCGGGAATGAAAAATAAATGGGGGAATGATAGAGAGAGAGACAGAGAGAGAGAGATGGGGGAATGAAAAAGAACAAATAATTTATAAGAGCGTATGTGCTCTATTAGGAATGTGTGCACGTTCCTAGAGTGTGTGCATGCTCCTAAGAACACACACACGTTCTTTTGAATTCAATTTTTTTGGGGCGTGATTAACAACATGTATGCTCACTTGGTTAGCTCAGATTTAGGTTCGGGGTGACAAACCTAGGGGTTCGATATGCAAATTGATAAAAACCTCATTTTTTGTGAATACCTCTATATATCTTTGTCTTTGACATTATTTTTCTATAGGCTAAACAATTCAGTTGTTGACGAAACTACATAAATATATAGAGTCGACTATGGATATTCCAAATATAATTTTATTTTATTTTAATTAATATTGTTTACTATTTTTAATCTATTTTTGTTTTCGCATATATCAAAATCCTAGAATATATGCCTCTTTTATTTTTTCTATAACATTTTTTAGCTTAACCATTTCTCAAATGAGTTATATGAGGCACTAGAGGAGACTGATACCTATGATACAAAAAAAAACATTTTGATGATGTTAAAACTCTCTTAGCCTGCACAAACAAAATACGTCGTAATTTCAGGCATATGTTGACTTTGATAATTTAAAAAAAATATTAAATTAATATTAAAAATTTCCAAAAACTAAACGACACAAGAAAAACATGTTCTCTACAAGTATACAAGTTTTTGGAACGGAAATCCATCGTGAAGGTACTCAACACCTGCACGAACAAAAAAATATAGCTTATATTTTGTTGGAAAAACAAGATACCATTGTTAGAAAAAATCAAATTTGACATATATATATATATATATATATATATATTCACAATTCTATGAATAAAAGTTGTATATTTGGAAAGCTAATTCAATTTCCTAAGTTTCATATTCTTACATCATATTCAAATTCATTGTAAAAGTACCTTGAGTAATCCCTCCAAGTTAACATATTGTTGTTATTCCAAGTTTGCGTTGCCACTAACACATTATGAGAGACCATTATTATCTTTCACTCACCCATATCTAAAAACAATCATGCCAAAATGGTGAAAATATGAGTTGAGTCATAACATTAGAAATACCTCCATGACTTCTCCAACCATGGGTTCCTTTGATAAAATGGGCACAATTCCAACCACTCAATGCCCACTACACATGATAAAATGACGTTGGAACTTTTAATTGTTCACTTTGGCCCTTGTGTTTTTGTATGCATTTATTCAATTAAGTTATTCAATTATAATATCCATTCATTGTGATTGTTGAACAAAGTGGAGCCAACTACAACATGTAGTCAAAACGAATTTTAGATAATGAAACCTAGCATGTAAAAAAGTAAACCTAAAAAATTAGATGGGCTTATACGAGAATGTAAATAATTAAGAGCAAAATTTCCACTTTTCATTGCAAATAAACAAAATACTCGGCAATGGGAAAAGATGATGATGGATGTTTGTTTGAGAGTCTTAGACGGTTTGTAGCCTTAATTGGTGTAGCCTTTCTCTTAATAGTTTAGTTTTCTTCTGCTCTCATATTTCTTCTTTTAATAGCTCTCATATTTCTTCTATAAAAACGTAAATTTTATTTGATTAATATTATCAATAGACACATGGCTAACATATACATTCATCAAATTAAATTATTTTCATTGCTTACATATATCTAAAAGGTGTCACCATAAAAAAATCAAATTAAGCAATACCATGCTTTTGATAAATAAGCACAGGCATTTCTTCCATTCACAAAAATTCACAGGTGATATCCAACTCCTTTCCCTACTCATTTTGTCACAAGTGATATCAAACTCCTTGCCCTACTCATTTTGTACCTCTTTGAAGTGTGCTACCAACATTGCATTGTTAAGTATAATACCAAAAAAAAATAAAAAACTACAATTTGTTAAAAGATAGAGACAACTTTGCAAAAAAATTTGCAATCCAAATTCTCCCATAAACCTAAATTAACACGTGAATGAGAATAAGCATAAATATCCTTGACATCTATGACTTAAATTTTAATTTCGATTCATTTCCTCTCGATAATTTGACTTAAATTTTGGTTCCTTTCTTCTAATTGTTATAAATGAATATGAAATTAAAAACAAAATTGTTATAAATGAATATGAAGTTAAAAACAAAAAAGTTGTGGTAGGAAGCTGTTAGTTTTGATCGTTGAATAATGGTTATAAATAAATACCCAACCATAAAAACAAACAAGTTGTCGAAAGCAAGTGTGGAGTATACAAGTGTTATATAGGTAGGCAACCCATAATTCAATCAGCATTAAAATCAATGAGACAGGAATTCATCATAAGGTTTTTGTTTATTGGTGTTTTAGGTTCTACGGAAAGAGGAAAAATAAAACAATTTGTTTATCTTTGGTCATCCTTGATATGTGAAGCCTAACTCACTCTATTGCATGTTTGATAGAGGATTGTATGTTTTGAATTAGAAAAATAAATAATAATTATTTATATATTTATTTTGTGTTTTCTATGAAATAGAGAAAGTCTAATTCATTTGGATTGTATGTTTTGAATTAAAAAAATAAAATAAAAAATAATTATTTATATATTTATTTTTTGTTTTTATGAAAAGGAAAGATAATAATGTGAAAATGTAGAGTTTTTGAAAAATATATGAAATTAACATTCAATTATATTAAAAGTAGTCACATATATTTACAACTTAGTATGATAGAGATTTTGTTATTAGGTTTGTCACATTACTTACATATAAATTTTAAAAGATATAATACTTATAATTATTTTTATTTTTTTGAGGTCATAGGTGAGGGGTAGGGTATGTACACCTTCATAGACTTTAGTAGTGAAATCGTTGTAGGGAGGAGGTCCCTTGTCCCACAAACAAGGGAGTCTCATACACCAATTTGGTGTGTGGTTGGCTGTGACTTTTCAAATTAGATTATTATTATTATTATTATTATTATTAATAATAATATTAATATATGTTAGCCAAATATAAACTCAACCAAAAATAAAAAAATATTTTTTATATGTGAAAGAGAGATATTTGATATGTACACCTAATATAAAACATGTTATATAAAAAAGATAAAAAGAGAGAACTAGATTTGCAAAAATATAAATACTAAAGATATGATATTACATACAAATATTGTGATATTGCATAAAAATATAGTTATTCATCTCTTCATTTGCACCTACATGAATCTTAAATGATTGATCTCTTTAGTTGCTTATCTAGAGTTAAGATGGATCTACCCTAATTTCATTATAATTGAATTACTTTGAACCACATCCTTAGATTGACATGTAGGGTAGATTGGACCGTGTAGAATACATATGGTTTACATGGTTCCAATTTACCCACCCTTCATTTCAAGATTTCATGTAGATTTTTTGTTTATAGATAATTTTCCCAACTAGTGACATGTGTCATAATTTCCTATGGATTGTTATGACCAATATCTAGGTAACATAGACTCATAATAAGCATATTGTTACATAGAACATTAGTAATCTGCCTAACATATTAGAAGATTCTAATACCTCTCAATAAGAGCTCAACTACACAACAAATGCCCATAAAAGCCATGCCAACGTTTCCCATTCTATACATAAACCTTCTAACATTGCCGCTCGTGTAAAAGAACCTTGTCATTAGGGAGCATATTATCAGGGTAATATCAAGAGTGTATGTTTCAATATCCATTAATTTTAGGTTTTATAAAGTTTTCTAATAATCTTCTCTATAAAAAATTTAAGACTTTGTATTGATTAGTTAATGTAGTCAATTAGATATATTTCTCTTATGAATAGATATAATTCATAACATACATCATAAGTTATCATTCAATAGGCATATTGATCAAATAATGTCTTCAAATTGATCTACCAAATGAAAGTAGGGTTCAATTATGAAGTAAGCACTCTAAGACTTCTCTTTTTCAAGTTACATTCAATTTTGAAGTAAGCACTCTAAGACTTCTCTTTTTCGAGTTACATAAATTTCTTTTGACATAAAGAAATTGAGCTTTGTAGATAAGGTGCATATTCTCAATGTCTTGATACTGAAATCAATCTTAACTCTCTCATTCAACTATCATTATCTGTAATTGGTATAGGGGAGAAAAAAATAAAATATTGAAAAAAGGGGGTCATTCTAGTCACGTCCAAATGGTAGAAAAAGAGCTTGGGTTGGATTTTAATGTTGGTATTTTTAAGTGAGGTATATTCATTTTCTAATGGAATCAAGGGACCAATCTAAAATATGCTTCAAAACATAATGTAGTGAACTTTTGTGGTGATATTTATGTGTAAGTTGAAGAGTGTAACCTTCTTGAAACTCTAGTTTCTTATGCCCTCACCACATCCAAGGCTCAAGATAAGCCAAGTTTAACAATGCCAAGCAATGTGAGGGTTTTTTCTTCTTTCACCATAAAAATGAAAAAGTATATTGATACACCCCCTCCCCAAGGTTTGGCAATTATATCCAAACATACCTTGTTCTAAAATGGAGTTATACCACTACTAACTGAATATAAAAGTTAACATCAATCTAAATGTCATAAAGTCTACATTTTGACATTAACTACATTTATAAAAATAACATATTTAACTTGCTTACAACATAGCAATATATTTTTTTCACTTCAAGAGCAATTGTGAGTGTGAGTAATGGACATGAACAAAAATGTATTCAATGGTGAGAAACAAGAAGTAACTTTGTATATTTTTAGGGGTCAAAACAATTAAAAGTATGTAAAAGTCAATGATTTTGAAAAAAAACAAGAAAGCAAAAAGAAGACTGCATAAAATATGAGTGCACTCTTCCTCACTTCATATATCTAGTGAGTGGTTAAAAAACTAATACTATGTAAAAAAAATCAATGATTTTGAAGAAAACAATAAAGCAAAAAACAGACTGCATAAAATATGAGTGGACTCTTACTCACTTCATATATCTAGTGGTTGAAAGAATATCAATAAGGACATTAAAAAAATATTACTGTTATGTGGTTTTGCAAAAACAAAGAAGGAAAAAAAATACTATATAAAGCACAAAGAAGATTTGCCAATAACTTTTGTAAATGACTTATAAAATGTCTTGAATTCTTTCATCATTGAAACTATTTTCACCGTTATGTGATTTGATGTTCTACTATTTAAATATTAACTTTTTTTTTAATTTTTTAATAATATTAATTTCCTTTAATTTTTTAATATAACTCTTTTTAGTTTTTTTCACTAGTTTAGATGAGACGTTCAAATTTCTTGATCATTTTGCCAAACAATAAAAATAATTGATCACCAATAATACTCAATAAGACTAGGCAAGAAGAACAGCTTTTGGCCATATCTAGAAGAACAGATATGGCTATGATCATATCCCCAATTTCAAGACTAAACTACAGACAGCAGTAGCATCAATATAAGGACAATATGAAATATAGAAAATTTGGTTTACATAATAACTTGTAATTTTATTCACGGTAGTCTAAATGTAACTTTTGGTTGTATTCCGAAAACTTTTGGCATAGAGGCGGGCAGCACTGGTGCCTTTCTCAGGCAGGACTGGTGCCTTTCTCAAGGTTTAATTAGCTCATGACATATGAAGCCTTACAACAAGAGTTGAAGGCGCTTCCCCGGGTTTAGTTAGCTTCTGAATCATGACATTTGAAAAGCCTCTTGATTATTTGAGTGAGACCGCCCAATATTCGCTTACACTTAAAATCATGGACCCTCAGAGGAGTCTATGGAGAGCAGCTTGTATGTGAAGAAACCCACCAAACCTTAATGTCATGATCTAGGCTGCCGCTGTAGACGTGGCATCCCATCACAGCATCCACAGACGCTGCAATGGATTTAACAGGCCCTCTGTGGCCTTCTAAAACCGCCAAACAGTAATGCGCGTTTCCCTCTCCTCTTTTCCAGACTCTGATAGTATTATCCGTGGATCCACTGCATAAAAAATTTGCAACAGTGGCCAAGCATAAAATTGCGCGCTTGTGGCCTCTCAAGGCGCCGGCCACAATCATATGCCGCGCGATACCCTCCCTTTTCCAGACAACGATGGACCGATCACAAGCTCCGGAGTAGAGAATAGAACCGTTGGGGCTGAGAGCCAATGCGTTGATGGCCGATTTGTGTTTCTCAAGCGTTGCAACCAGAGAATGTTTACTCTCGCCTGAGGCCTTTGCCCAGATTTTGATTCTGGAATCGGCAGATCCTGTGTAAACAAAACTATCTGACGAAACCACAAGCGCATTGATGGCATTGTCATGTGCTCTGAAAGATTCAACGCATCTTAAGTCGGAAGGCCTCCAGATCTTCACCGTCCTGTCCCATGAAGCCGAGTATAAAAACCCATTTCTATCAACCGACAGAACGGATATGGTATCCACATGTTCAATCCAGAGAGCCTTCATGTGCCTGCGCACATGAACGTACTTGTTAGGCAGTATGGCGTTCATTGCATAATCCTTGAGGGTAGGCACGGTGGCCACCAGCTTAAGGCTAGAAGCGGGCTGCATATTTTCAGTGCGTTTCCAAACTCTGATTCTTTGATCTTGATGCGCGCTGTATATCCTGTCGCCAGAAAGCAGAATACACTTCACAGCCCCATCTCCATGGCCAAACTTACAGTGCTCATTGATCTCAGGATTTCTCCATACTCGAATGTCATTACCGGAGGACCCACTGTACAGGAAGTTACCCTCCGTTGCTAGAGTAAAAACGCAACCACCATGGCCTCTCAGTGTAGCTACGCATCGACAAATGGTGCCTCCGTCGTTGGTCCTAAGAGATTCATGATCTATGATCCCAAGAGAGGGAATTGATGCTAGACTGCTACGTGAACAAGCACTTGGCTGTGATTGAATGCTTAGCTGAGAAGAAATCTTAAATTCTGATTGCAGGCTTGTCGCGGACCTTATAATGTATTCAGACTGTGAGCTGCCCTCCGACATGAGGCAACTCGCTCGGGATGCTTCTTCAACACTGTCCTGAGATTTCATCATGTTATCTTTAGAATTCCTCGTGCCTGAAATATCGCTGGTTTTCCTTGACACGGAGCTTGCTCTGTTAAAAAAAGGAGGACATATGAGGAAACTGAACTTGGACGCCATTCGTATTGCAGCTAGAGGTTTATGAGATTCACAGTATAGCCTACAAATTCAAACAGCCAAACCCTATCTCCCGACGAAAACACGTCCAACCAGACCAGTTACTTATTCTGAGTTTCTTCGACTGTTATTTTCCTTGAAGGTGTCAGCCAAGCGGTCGGACATTGACAAAGGAAGGTGCATAGAAGGTTGTATGTTTATAAGGGTGGCATATTTTAAATGATGAAGGTTGAAGGTGTGTCACATCCGTACCTTCTGGTAGAAGACAAATTTGTAAAAGTTTTTTGTTTCTTAGTCTCATGTATATATGTGTATATATGATAGTAAGCTTGATAGAGTTGGACTTTGCAAATGATACAAATTTGGATAGCTTTATCTATGTTTTAGTTAGGGAGGAAAGGAAAGCTCCAAGATGATGATTGAGTTAGAACTCCCCTTCAACAGGGAAGTAAATCACAAATTACATCTAGTTCACTAACTATAAACAAGTTTCAAGCATTCTAATAACCTCTAGAGCCATTGCTTTAAAAACAACATTGACTAGATAAGTTAAGTTGCTATTGATTTTTCTTACCTTAAATAAAAAAGAAAAGAAAAGAATATAATACTAATTTGTTTTGTATCTATTGAAATGAGATTTTTAAGGAGGTTACACATAGGGATATGTCTACATCTCACTCTAAAGTGTCACTTGAAANNNNAGATCCAATCATAATGATAAAAGGTAAAAACAATAATAATTATAAAAAAAAATTGGGGTCTTAATATTTCTAGAGATCATGAGTAGGTATCTAATATACAAGAACAAGATAAACATGGAATATAAGAGGATTATTGATATTGTGTCAATCTCCAATCAAAATCAAAACTACATATGGTTCAAGTGCTATTGACATAAAGATGCCAACTCTTGGCTACATAATTTGGGTATCATGCAAAATGTCACTTAGTAAAATAATGATAATATTAAAAATATTATTACATCTAAATTGAAGGAGAAATTGTGGTGCAATAGAGAATTAGAGGGTAAAAGAAAATTACGATATCATAAGGAAGGGATCAACCCTAATATAGAATTGTCATTTTTTGAACATTGAGAGGGTTCAAAATGAAAATCTCTCTTAAATTATCTTGGGTACATCCATATTAAAACACAATTTCAAAGTATGTTATAATATTGACCTTCATAATCTTTTTAAGTGATCAAAACTATGGTGATTTAGGAATTCTTTTCTTAAAGCTTTTTGAATGTAGATAAAATTTTAAAGCAAATTAAGTGATTTCTTACATTTCTTAAGATTGCATAAACCAAAAGAAAAACTAACCACCACCACCACCATCATCAATAATAATATTTTTTTATATAAGTATTATTATATTATTAATATAATTTATACTTTTAAATAATCAACAAACATGGTTACTTAGTATAATTTAAAACTGATTCTATTTAGTTAAAAGCCATTTTTTTAATATTTTCTTCATCTTTTAATAATAATAAGAGAAAAAAACAAAAGCTTAAAAACTGTTGTTGTCTCGAAATCAGATAAACAATAAATAATCATATACCGAGCATAGAAGAAACAAGCCATTTTTTTAATATTTTCTTCATCTTTTAATAATAATAAGAGTAGAAGTCTCTCTTTATAAATAATAAAATTATGTTTTTACACCCTATTACAATTGCATGTAAAATCTTATCAATAAAAATAAGACAATCAGCACTGAATATGGAAACAATTCCCCAAAAAAATACAAATATAGGTTAATATATTTAAAAAAATTAAATATAATGGGTACCTTGAAAATAATGAAAATGCATGACGTATCAACATACACCATGTACGTTAGTGTTTCTGTGCGAGTATACAAACATATCTCCCAAGTTCCCACTGTGTCAAGCACCTACCTTCGAAGAGACTGAAAACTGTATGTGCGGTTGCGCTAAGAAACAGAAAGACGGCTGTCACAGTTAGTAGCACACACGATATGACAGCAGTGCTTGAAGATTACCCGCGTACTGTAGCTTGCATTAAAATTCAGAAAGAGAAATCATTAGGCAACTAGCATCATCTTCAAGATGTTATTAGTATGTTATAAATATTGTCAGACGATATTGTCACGCGTTTTCGCTGGAGGCACTAGGCGACTCCATTACTGGCACAAAGAATCCAAGACTGACAGTAATGAATCCAGAACAGTATTAGACAGTATTATACGTCTTCTCGCAACTTTCCAACTTGCTTGCACTAGTGGTTGGCTAATCGCGACGACTATGTCTGGGGCACACCATTGAACGCGTCTTCAAAAAGCCAAAAGATAGGAGTAAGCTAACTCGGGAGTAAAGAACCGACCGTTTTTTCAGTTAAAAAAATGTGTCTGTGGCTAGATTTTTAGGGGTAGTTTGAATTTTGTATGTATCAAATGTATTTCAAAAACAGATCTTAAAGGTTTTGTTTCATTTTAAACTAACTCAGAAAATCTATAGGAATTCTAGATTGATCGAAAATTTAAAATAGGATTGTCCAAAAATCTAGAAGAAAAAATTACTGGGGAAAAAAGATATCTCGACCCACTCCAAAAAATATACACAAATCCACTCTTAAAGTAAAAAGGCAATGGGGACCTATGAAGTAGGTTTATATTTGGACGCGATTGTCTGCAAGAAAAAGGTATATAAGATTTCACTGAGTGGGCCTAATGGCTAAGAACATGTGTTTCCTCTTAAGAGGTCACAGGTTCAAATCCAGAGGGGGGTAGGGTATGTATACATTCGTAGACTTTACCAGTCAAATTGTTGGGCAGAGGGCAGGCCTGGAATTTCAAATTTATTTTACCTATCAAGTGCAAATTTGATGACAGGTGTAAGTAGCTGAGGTAGGTTAGACCAGCATGGGTTAGCATGCCAGTGTTATAAAGCTAAGCATCTATACATGGAATTCGATCTGGGCATTTATATTATGATATACCCACCAGAACTTATGAGATCGCATGGGGGGTCAGCATGCATTTTTCACATTCATATTACCACCTACAGCATTACTTTTTGTGCAACCGTGGATACGGATTCGTAAGAGAAAGAAAGGAGCCACTGAAGACCATTAAAAACCCCAATCACAAACAAACAAACCAAAAAAAAAATTAAATTACTCATTTAAATCAATAAACTGGGTAGCACATGTTTTTTTTTATCCTGCTCTGTATCATAAATGACTGGCCACATATTTCATATGGCTGGATTTTAGAGTACAACTAACCAATCTCTCTATATCATAAATGACTGTCCACATGTTTCATATTTTATATGGCTGGATTTTAGAGTACAACTAACCAATTTTGTTCCTAGTCTTTAATGTATAAAACCCTGTGAAGCTTTTCATTGCAGAGCACTATTTTAGAAAATAATGGCTG
>SNQJ01S0070904.1:103845-121584 GCA_010110895.2 Picea sitchensis
AAACTTCCAGCGAGCTTGAACTAAGGCCAATTCTGGATTGTGCACTAAGAATGGAATCGTTCTGCCCAAAAAGTCTCTATCGGGCTGAAAATCTGCATCAAATATTACAAGTTGGGAATCTGAAAAGCTGCGCATAGAAAGCTCGAAGTCCAAAATCCTCCACAACCACCAAGAAACACTTCCCAGAATCACAACTATGGTGGAAGCCAAATGCCAGTAATGGCGACTCTGCGAGTCACGAACCGCGAAGACAGATAATGAGAAAAATACTTTCATTTCGAGTCATGAGATTAGGTAGTAGTAAGTACCGTAGTAGCCTGTAGGTAGACCGTAGTAGTCTGATCAAAATTAATGTTTATTGTGGTGAGTCTGGTGACAAGCAAGCGCGGGTAGATGGTTCATTTATTTCATACAACTGCGCTCGTGCCATTGAATCACTCGAATCTGCAGTCCGGACTCGGATTATACGCTCGAAATTCGAATCACTAAATCAGTCAGTCGTTGATTTTATACCTTTGATTATATACACAACCATACACGTACACAACCATACATAACCTATTAACCATACACAACCATCCACGTCGTGCTTACCTAGCCCTACTACTTAGCCTGTATACCTACTAGAGATTTTGACGGGCATTGGAGGTAGTTACACGTCAAACTGACAGGTAGACAATTCTCATGCCAGTCAGTGATGACGTGTAAATTTTGTTGCCCACTGTCAAATACAGGCTGAGAGGTAAAAAACGGGCTACAGCCCGTCAAATTCCAAGCCTGGCGGAGGGGATCCCTTGTCCCACAATCAAGGGGTCTCATACACCAATTTGGTGTGCTGGCTTGGCACCTTAAAAAAAAAATTATTGTTATTATTATTATTATTATTATATATTGAATCCTGTTTTAGTGAACCCCTGTGTTATGATTTGGAATTAATGATAATACATGATTACGTAAGGAATCTAGGTTAGTGCGTAGTCTTTATCATCGGCGATTCAGCTGGGCTTTATTGATTCCAAATTGGCAAGCTGCAGCAAGGCACGGAAAATGACCTTTCCTTTTTCTTGCTTTACCTAGACATACGCTTTACTGCTTCAGAATCGTCCTGTAAAGTAGATATCGTTTCGCATGATGTTGAATATATTTCAAAAATTAGACGTTGGCAGCTTATCGGAACGACATACGCTGCTTCCAAAGTACAATGATAATGCCAAAAAATATCCGACGAGATGCAAATCCGCTGAGTTTGTCCTAGTTGTATGTCTAGTACTATCCACAACAAAACATTTATGCGGATACGTCGTGCTTTCAATGTATTAGGTTTTCGGAAAAGAATAGCCCTGTTCCTCAACAGATTCCCATAAATTCTCTTCTCACGAACATGACGGAGTATGGGTCATTCATGCATAGTGAAACACGTAGACCGTTTTATTAATAACTCGAGAGACCCAGAGTCATTAACCTGTAAATCTGGCTATTTTTGCAAGTGCGCAATCAATCGGTGATCGCTAGATTGCTATCAAATCGAGGAGGTGACGCCCGGGGAAGTGTAACCAAGCAAAGGACCTTTTCTGTCACAAATTAAGTGGGAAATCAATCGGTGGTCGCCAGATCGCTATCAAATCGTGGAGGCCAGGTCGCCAGGTCGCCAGGTCGCTATCAAATCGAGGAGGAAATCAATCGGTGGTCGCCAGATCGCTATCAAAGAGTAACCAAGCAAAGTACCTTTTCTTATTACAAATCAAATGCAAATTAAAACTATTTTATATTTCTTCATTAAGTATAGTCACAATATAAATACAATTATAAATAGTTTAAAGTATAGTCACAATATAAATACAATTATAAATAGTTTAAGATAGGTATCTATTTTAAGTACACAATCTAGATAGTTGAGATAATATGTTAACTCTCCTTAACAAACTCAAGTTAAATACTAATCATGGCATTTAGCCATTATTCTCCAACACTCCCTTTTAATGGAGAAATGATTTTTTGTTTTTGTTTTTACAATATAGAAACGACATACAATTCATATCTGTCATCTTTGTTTGGCTGGTCTTCATTAGCAACTCTTCCCAATGTGCAATCACTAGGTTCTACTCTTTTCTTCTCTATAGTTTGGAGCTACCTCTTGATCCATCTAAAGTATAACTGCTTCAGACCATCATTGAAGTATTGTAGGATTGACGTTTCTTGACTACTCCAAAGTATAGCCTAGACACTGAAATATCCTATGGATACACAAATTTCGACAGTTATATAGGACAGTGATCTGATTACTGGACATTTTCAGCAGTCAATCATACAATTGACCTTCTTTAAACACACTACAACAATATAGACAAAGATAACCTGTAACGATCTTGAAACACCCGAAGTACAACAAATCCCACCAACAACTAACAAAATATAGACATAATCAAATCCATGATATGTTCTCTTAACACCCCACCAACAACTAACAAAATATAGACATAATCAAATCCATGATATGTTCTCTTAACACCGAAAAAGGTTACACACCATCAATTGAAATTATGATACTCTATTCTTATAATTAATTCTTCATTAAATAATTTTACAATACATCACACCACACCACACAATAAATCTATTATATATTATCAATACATCACACCACACCACACAATAAATCTATTATATATTATCAAGAGACACCACACAATAAATCTGTTATATATTATAAGAGTGAAACTCAATAAAATAGTGACCATAAAAAAAACCACCGCTTCAATTCGCAGTCTTCTTCAACAGGCAGCAACTACATTCAACAAATGACGGCTTCCCATATACTTAGTGATGCATCTGCTTTTGTTTCTCAATTTGCATCAATCAATCTCGCGGTCATAATTGACTCTATTGCACTCTCAGCCGCCATCTGATTATTCTCAGATCCTCTCTCCGAACGCGGCCCTGAAACCTTCAGCCTTGTCTCCCTTGGCAGCTATATATTGATTGTGGTTTGGCAGCTCCTCTTACTGGCGTGCGGCTCCGAGACTATAATAACTAGCACCTCCTCACACATACTCCACAGTCAAACAAATAAAAATAAGAATAAACAATTCACTCTCAGGCATACCTGGGTCTCACCTGGGTCTCACGTATACCTGGGCCTCCCGTGAGGGAGTTACTCATCACTCAGGCTTTGATACGATGTTATAAATCATATTAAAATTATATTTCATTATATATAATCACAATATAAATACAATTTTAAGTAGTTAAAGATAATTATTTATTTTAAGTACACAATCTAGATAGTTGAGATAATATCTCAACTCGAGTAATAAATTCAAACCAAATACTAATTATGGCATTTACCCATTATTCTCCGACATTTCTGTCACAAAGTAAGTGAAAAATCAATCGGTGGTCACCAGATTGCTATCAAAATCGAGAAGAGTAACCAAGCAAATGACCTTTTCTGTCACAAATTAAATGGGCAATCAATCGGTGATCGCTAGATTGCTATCAAATCGAAGAGGTGAGGACGCCCGGGTAAGAGAACCAAGCAAAGGTCCTTTTCTGTCACAAATTCAATAGAATTTCTGAGTTTTGTTTGATGTTCGAGCGTGAGTGACTCAAAATGTTTGAAAAATAAATTGAAGTTACAAGAACTTTGATTTGTTATTTTTTTGGTTTAACGTAAACGTTTTATGTTTTAATTATTTTTGGTAATCATTGCAATTTTGTTAAACATTTTATGTTTTAGATTATTTTTTATAATCATTGGAAGTTAGTGATACAATTGTTGATGAAATTATAGTGTTTTAGATTATTTTTTATAATCATTGGAAGTTAGTGATACAATTGTTGATGAAATTATAGTGTTCATTTGTTGTTTAAATTGCAATGTATATATGACTCTGATATACAAACTAATTGGATTATTTAAATTTAACAACTAAAATATATAATTCTAACCATTTCAAACCAGATTTTCAATAAAATAAAAAAATAAAAAGAAATAATAAAAAACATAAAACCTTTATTTTTACAGCTAAAATAACGCTACCTTCTTATCCAATGGACTACTTATATCAATCACTACAATTCATATTTTATGGGCATGGGCATAGCACCAAATGCATGCCTCCATACTTATATCAATCACTACAATTCATATTTTATGGGCATGGGCAGAGCACCAAATGCCTGCATCCACGTTGAAACAAACCGTGTATGTGTTAACACTACCTTCTTATCCAATGGACTACTTATATCATTCACCACAATTCATATTTTATGGGCATGGGCAGAGCACCAAATGCATGCCTCCACACTTATATCAGTCACTACAATTCATATTTTATGGGCATGGGCAGAGAACCAAATGCCTGCCTCCACGTTGAAACAAACCGTGTATGTGTTATTAGCCTATACTTTAGAATATAACGTGTCCTCTATCATTTGAATCGATTTTGGTTTTATATTAGTTTTCTGGTCATGATTTGAACATTTTAATTGTATATGGGTACAGAAGATTCAGACAACTCTATTTTTTTCAACTAGAGTTTTGTTTTTTTATGTTTTTGATAGTTATAGGTATTATTATTAATTTGACTTGAGGAGAAACAAAGTGTTCATTCCAATAGATGAGTTTTTACCTAAAGGTATGCTTTATGTTAAATTTAGAATTTATGTAAGTTAGAAATACAAATTTAAATAATTTGTAAAAATAATATTATCTAATTGCAGTGTTGATTTAAATTTATGGAAATTGATCATAATTTATATGAAATTAGAAATCTAATTGGTGAATTTAGGAGTATTAAAGGGTTCTTTTATGTTTATTTTGTCATTTTATTATATATCATTGTTGTTTCCATTAACTATATCTATTGTCAATTATTTAATATATTTGAACATAGGATTAGAATGAGAAAATATTACAAAATCAACTTGAGTAAGAAAGAGGTGAAAGATATGCATATTATGAAAGATACATTGTCCAACTATGTATTGACCCTAAAACCAATCAACCCTCTTTGATTTGAGCATGCAATGATGCACATTCTATCCATTCAATGACAATTGGATGGATATGCAGTTTATAGTATTTGACAAACCTACAAACCTCCCTACATTAATGGGGAAGTTCCATTGCATTTGATATGTAAATTATGGGTTCCATTGTATTGAGGGTCAACATGTTAATTATTTTGATGGGTGAGTGCACCAAGTTAGTGAACAATAAAGTGGTAATGGGGTGATCTAGAATGCACACCAGCAAAAATGGGTGTGTGTGTTAACATAAACATGCGCGCATTTCTGTTAACATGAAATATCTCTTTCTATGCCCCCCCCTCCTCTCTCCCTCTTACCTCACTCTCTCCTGAGGAGGGAGACAAAATGTAAGGAAGGGGAAGAGAGAGAGGAGGAGGTGAGAAGGTTAGAGAGAGGAGAGGGAATATATATATATATATATATATATATATATATATATATATATATTGTTCCCCTCTTCCCTGTCTTGTCTCCTTTTCCCTCTCTCTCTAAGCCAATTTGTTCCCCCCTCTCTCCTCATGTTGGTGTGAGTATAAAGGTCAGCCTTGCTGAAGATATGAATCCCCACATTTTTTTTATAGAGGTGGTACTCCTCATTTTCTTTAAAATTATATACAGATATATAAACAAAGGCTAAGAAGGACCATACTTATTAAAAAAAATGTCACATTGGAGAATACTTGAGATTGGGACCAAGTATCTTACAAAATATTATATACAATATGTTGCAAAAATTATAAAACAAACAAGTAGGATAAATAAAGGGATGACATTTCCATCACAACAATCATCAAGGCACTAAACAATATCCACAGAAAGGAGACAAAAAATATGGACATATGGCAGACAAATTTATATGATCATTTTGTTAAATAACAAAAAGATTGTGACCCTTTTCCCCTCTCTCTCTAAGCCATTGTTCCCCCCCTCTCTCTCTCCCTCATGTTGAATTGTAGTATAAAGGTCAACCTTGCGAAGATATGAATCCCCCTATTTTTTATAGAGGTGGTACTCCTCATTTTCTTTAAAATTATATACAGATATATAAACAAAGGCTAAGAAGGACCATACTTATTAAAAAAACAAATATTCACATTCAGAGAATACGTGAGATTGGGACCAAGTATCATCCAAAAATATTATATACAATATGTTGCAAAAATTATAAAACAAACAAGTAGGATAAATAAAGGGATGACATTTCCATCACAACAATCATCAAGGCACTAAACAATATCCACAGAAAGGAGACAAGAAATAAGGACCGCATATGGCAGACAAATTTATATGATCATTTTGTTAAATAACAAAAAGATTGTGATGAATACATATTTGAAATCTCAATATTTTAATCAAAGTCTTTGAGAATACAGTAATGTAATATCCCAAAATAGTTCTCTTAGGACATGGAAGTCAAGAGGAAAACAATAAAGGATCAGCCTGGTTTTCACAGATAACTAAGAAATATAAGATAGTGTAACAAATGTTTATGGAAGAAAAATAGAATAAAATGACTCATTGTGATGGAAAGTTTCCATAACCCTTTACTTGTTTGGAGATGTTTCTTTTATATATGCTTGTTGTGGCTGAGGTAGCATAACCGTTGCAATTATTTCTTTATTTTTTAGCTCGGTGATTTTGATTAATGTTACTTTAACCATTCCTCGATATACTCTCTCAAAGGAGCTATCGTGATCTCATGCCTAGTTTTGATCTCAAATAATTCATTTTCAAATTCTCTCATTTCCATTCCCGATTAGTGCAATGTGTCATCCACTTCATCATTTCTATTAATAAACCTCACTAACCACTTTTCAACTTCTTCGAAAAATTCTATTGTTTCTTTAATTCATTTGTCAAAGCTACCTATAATGCATCAAGTTGTTCTTTTAATTTTTCCTTTGATAAGAGAATCATATCCATTAATAGATTAGGACAATCAAGTTCTTTGGCAAGATCAACAAGTTTAAGGAATAAATCACTTTTTTATTTTTTAAAACATTTAACTCACTTATCATTTCTCTCAATTTTTTTATTCTCCCCATCCAACATGCATTGATATGTTTCATCTAAGTAGTTGAAGGAAGTTTATTCTCTTTTTTGTGGGCATCGCTTAAGTTCAAAAATTTGGTCTAGAATGTACTCACAACTTCCTTGTAAAATCCTCCATCATTCTCTAAACCTTTGAGAAGATGTTCCTTAAACTTTGTAATTATTGATGGAAAGTTTGAAGTATTTTGAGAAAGATTCCAAATTTCTTGAATTAGGTCAATTCCTTTATGTATTGCATCCCCAACATACTTTCTTATTTCTTCCAACAAGCTTGATGAGCCTTTACATTTACTGATGCTTTCTAGAATGTTTTCTAACACAAGTGTTGGTTGAATTTTATTCAGGGAATCTAGAAATAAAGGTCTTTGCATTAAGGTCACCTCTAATTCTTTTATCTTTTGTTTTAATTATGATTTTTTCCCTTTACATAGTATCAACATACAACTTCAAAGCTTCTCCATTTGTCATTGAATTTTGCAATTTTTGATGGTACAACCCCATCAAAATCAATTGATGATTTGCATTTTTCTGATGACTTTTTGTTTCTTATATTAAGTTTTTCCAGTAACAATTTTTTGGATTCTCGATTGTAGGTCGCGTGGTGCAAGGTATCAGATTCTTCCTCGAAGATTTATGATTCTTGGGTATTTAGGGCTTCAACAATTTCCCTCGTTTCCAGTAGTCTTTGTGTAGACCAGTTGGGTTCTTCAATGATCTCGTAAACATCCATTGTTTGTGGACTTTCTTGGATTTCAGGTATGGTCAACCCTATTTTTGGTGTATTTCTTTTTTCTTTAACAGAGGTATACACAGTATGGTATTTCTCAAGATTTTTCCTTGGTGGGTCCTTATCACCACCATTATCTAAACCTTTCATTGATTCTTTCCTCATTTAAATACCATTGGTCCTATATTTTTTTCTTGATGGAGTGCTCTTCTAGGAATTATTTTGTGAACTAAGGTTTTTGTCTGCTACTTCTCTGCCATGTTGTTTGTAACCTTCATTGGTACTGATCAGTTATTCCATATTATCTTACACTTGGTGTGCCGCAACTTCTTAGATATCCAAATTATATCCACCCCCTTCTTGAAATTGTTTGATTTTAGTGAAATATGAAGAATAGCCAATTAATCCATATGTGGAGTGAAGTTGTCATCCAGTTTAAAACTATTAACTTATTTGGCTTCTTTTAAGCCAAGTTGGTCAAGATGGCCTGCAAGTTCATCGAGTTGGGTTATGTGTTTTATAGTGAATTCTCCAATTTTCCATGGTAAGGGTATGAGCTTCTTTTTCCTCCTCTCGTTGAAAAAATGGGCCCAAGTTTTACACTATCTACACATTTCCTTGGAATTTTTTTTATCTGATACATAAAATGGGAGAAGAAAAGGATTATCTTCACCCCCGAACAACCTCATAACAGTGAATTCCTTGGAAGTCTCATAAAACCCTTTCCCATAGAGAAAGGTGGTAGATTCAAGAGATAATCTTGATGTACTAAGGCCACATATCGACTTTTTTAACTCTAAAATGAAATTATTGTGAATCGGGTAAATGTTATATTGAGCTTTGTGGCTATAAAGGGAATACTACCATGCATAAATTGGTTTGATCTTGAAATCAATATTCCTTTCCCTCAACAAGTCTTCAAATACATGACCATAAACAATGGGAAATATGAGGTAAGAGGTCATACAGAATTTTCGAGTCTTTTTCAAATTACCCACTTGAAAAGAAACTTCACTCGAAATAAGGTGGCCCCTGTCTATAATGGATTTCTCATGCAAAGAAAAATGCAAGACATATATTATATTTCTTGGTACAAATGTAGTATATTTTAGATCAATAATACGAGAAAATAACCATGCAAACTCTCTATGTGTATTTTAGCGAAGTTACCTCAATTGTGGAAATACCAGGGTTACTTCCTAGTTCAACCAAGTAATTGCATAGAAACCTCTCCCTTCCTCTATGTTGTTTCATAAATTCATTAACCTATTAATTTTTAAAACACAAGATAGATGTAGGGAGTCGTAACACTCTAGAAAATGTTGAAGGAGATAAAGAAATGGTTTGATGTATTTGTAGTTGAATCATTATTTGTTGCGATTGAACAAATTATTTGAAATCTATTACTTCTGGAACACAACCTGTTAATTCTATGTATGAAGTCAAAATTAAGTTTGTCTTTTTCTCGGTTAGAGAAAGAAACTTGTAGTAATTGTATTCCCTCGACCACTGAAACTCTTGATCCTCACGCCCAAGAGTGTTTAGTGTGTCTCAACAATACAACTCTTTTTTCTCACTTGACATTCTTTTCTCTACTTTTGGCTTTGGAAATAGGTGGAGCTATTGTTGACATTTGCAATTTGGCATATTAGTTTTTAATTAGTTTCACCACATATTGTCTTGATAGTTCATTCAATTTAAATCTTGCTTTAATGTTTTCGGCTTGCATAAGATTTGAATTTATTGCAAGTTTTACATATTTTTCATGAATTTAATAATGGTATTATGCTTACACAAGTGGTAGTTGATGTGGCAGGGATCATAAATGTGATGGGAAGTGGTGATGTGATGGCATGGAAGATGAAAAGTGTTAAGTATGGGAGTGTAAGATGAGGGTTGGAAAGTAAAAAATGTAGAATGTGTGACTGTGGACCTGCGGACTTGAGGATTTGGAGAAAAGTAAGGAGTCTTGCACCGAAATAAGAAATATGACAAAGTATGGGAGATGATCGTTTTTAGGGTTGTAGAGGTAGGGCTGCATTTTGGAGAATATGAGAATGTGATTTGGTGACAATGCGGACCTAGAGACTCAAGAAATATTTCATAGATGGTATGTGGCTCCGCATTCGCATTTCCCGAAAAATGGTTAAGTGTTGGAAAGTGAAAAAGTTGTGATTTGGGGAATGTGAAACTAAGCGGTTCGTTTTAGAGGACGCACAATTGCAAACTTTGGAGTTTTAGACCTAAAGATGTGCAAGACTGAAATTTGTTCTAACCCCACCCCGCATTACTTGAATTTGGCTAAGTGTTGAGAAAAAATGATAAAGGAGAAAAAGACTAAGGAAAAATGGAAAAAGAAAAACAAAGGAAGAATTTTATGGATAGTAAAATGAAACCAAATACTGACCATTAATGTGGATCAACATCTGGCTTCAAATATGGGACAATGACCCCCTACGGGATGTTGAGAATTTAGAATCTTCTCATTGATGAGAATTGAGAGTTTTGTTATATTGAATTCTAATTGTATTTTGTAAGTTTTTTAATTGATGAAATTGTGGAAAAGAACTTATATGAATAGTCTTTCCTTTCTACTCTCTAAAAATGAGCACCATTTTTTGATGCAAAAAGGATTGAGATTCCTTGAGCTCAAATAAGAGGAAGGTCATCTTTGGAGATGCATCTCATAGTGGTGAGGGTGGTAGAACTCAACGAGTGACCCTTTTTTCAACATACACATTTATATTTTATTTTGTAGGCATGAGTTCCCATTTTGTAATTTGAACTTTAGTTTGTCATTTCCTAGTTTGAGCACAAGGTGCCATTATGTACCTTGGGCATGATGTGCCATTTTGTAAAAAAATAAAGTTGGACCAAATTTGAACATACATATATGTATATTTCTTCGAACATGTATAATCAACTATTTGTGGTTCAATTTTGAAAAATATTGTGCATTTATCCTAGTATTTATTTATTTGTTGTTGATAATGAACGATAATGATGATGATTACTAGGGTTCCTAAATATTTGATGAATTATGGTGATGATGATTGATGATGATGATGATTAGGCTTACTAACTATTAATGTTTCTATAAAATACCTCATGGGCCATATTTGACTCAAGGTTGTTATCTATGTGATGTATACAATACCATATTACTATATTGGGATCATGCCTTGTGGGCCATATTTTTTTGTGTGTGTTTGTTATCTATGTGATGTTTGTGATTGTGTTTTAGCAGTTGTGGTAAAAGGAAGAGTTATTAGAAAGAGAACAATTGGAGTATCATTTCCTCCTTTGTTATCATCCTTTGATTGATGCGTGGAGTGGAATTCCTCCTCCAATGTTACACATAAGAAGAAGATGCAACACCAAGAGGAACGTGATGAGAATTTGAGAAGAATAAAACATCTACATGTGACTATGAAATAAAGAAAAGTAAAGAAGATAAAGCATAGGTGTTGGGAGTGAACTAGTACATTAATCTTAATTACTTCTTTACTTGTGTATATTGGAATACTACTTTAAAGCAAATATACCAAATTTGACAAAGTGAGGATAATGTATTTTTTCTTTGTATACACTGGGAACTTCTTAAGTGTGTATGCAAGTTTAAGTGGGAAATTCTTAAGTATGTTATGAACACTCAATATGGGAACTTGAATATGAATATGTGGTGTGTGTTAATAGTTTAACAAAGTAACCAAATCAATATAGAAAAAAATATAACCACGGAAGTACAAATAAAATGTAACCAAGGTAATTAAACAACAATAGTGGGATAACCTTTATTAATGTTTTGAATAGGAAATAATCTTCACTTGCCTCTTGCAGGGGAAACATCCTATTGAGGAGAGTTGTAATATAATATTAATAATTTGGCACCCAATTACATATCTTCTACTACTATAAATGACTTATGACTAACCAAAACCCTAACCAACAACTATTCAACCTTCATTAATGAGTCTACAAAACTAACTAGTGGACCTTCTTTAATGAGACCACCTTACATTTATTGATTACATACTCTTACTACAACCGTGGGACTTATTTAATAGACATGACCATAATACATCAACTTACAATGTATCACATTAGTTAGGGGAGTTAAGGTGGGACCCTAACATGTCCTCCCCCTTACAAAGCGGTATTGTCCTTAATGTTGGACATGACAGAAGTGTTGGAGGATTGTAATGGGTTCCCATGTGGCATATTTGGGTTCTGTGTCTTTTCGTTGCATCAATAATTTATGGATAGTGTGCTAGCATTGGCAATGCTCTCTTTTGTCTAAAATGACCTCAATATGCAACCAAATGGAACCTCCTTGTCTAGTTCTGGGAGGATGGTTTGAAATATTCAATTTTTTTCCAACCATTTTCTTTAAGGACACATGAAATACTAGATGGATCGTAGAGTGGGATGAAATATCTAACTTGTAAATAACTAAGGTAGTACATTGGAGTATAATATATAGTCCATAAAACATAGGTATGAGCCTTTGGTGGATTTTATCCTTTACTGGTGTCTTCTTATAGGGTTGGAGATGAACAAACAACTATTCTCCTTCCTCAAAGTGACACTAGGATTGATGTTTGTGAAATTTTATATTTATTTTGTTCTGGGCCAACACCAAATTTTCCTTGAGATTATGGAGAATGTCAACACAAGTTATCAAGATTTTTTCCACTTCATGAACCTTAGATAGGCCTAGTAATTAGGAGATAAATGATGGGGGATTTTCTTGGTATATTTCCTCAAAGGGGTTCATTTGGATAACAACATGGTAGGTTTTATTATACCACTATTCTACAAGGATGACCACTACACCCACTGGGCCTACTATTCTGAGGAAAAACAATGTAAATAAATTTCCAAACACTTATTGAATTCCTTTGTCTAACCATATTTTTGGGGGTGATATGCCATGTTAATGTTTAACTGGGTACCTTGTAGACAAAGAAACTCAAGTCAAAAATTTCTAGTGAATGTAGGATCATGATCTATCACAATTGAAGTAGGCATGCCATGGAGTTTTAAAAAACTATCCATGCATACTTGTGCAACTGTGGAAGAATTGAAGTGGTGTTGTAAAGAACAAAAGTGAACATGTTTGGAAAGGTAATCAACAAGTACCATGATGACTTCTATGTTTCCCAGTTTTCGTAACCCCATAATGAAACCCATGAAAATGTTAATCCACATTATGGAAAGAATTGGTAAAGGAAGTAATGCTCTAGGAGGCTTCATTGTTTCCCCTTCTTTCCATTGGTATGTGTCACATTCTACCAAAAATGTGCAAATGCATTTATTCATGTCTTCCCAAAAGAATGACTTTGTAATCCATATATATGTTTTTGAAAAGGTCGAATGTTCCTTTGTGGGAGAGGAATGTAATTGAGATAAGACTCTAGATTTGAATGTTGAACACTAGACAAAAAAAAGCATGTCCCTTGTACTAGCCAAATGTATAGTTATACCAAGTGTATCCTAGATGTTCATGTGGGTCGACCTGTAGTTGGTGGAGAATTTGCATTAACTTGGCATCCACTAACCATTCTTGACGTTTCCTAGATCCAATTAGGCACTAGTAAATATAAAGGAAATAGGGAGTTTTCCTCTTCATACTTCCTATAGGGGGAATTATCCACCATGTTCTCCTTTCCCTTATTATAGATTATCTCATAATCATAGCCTAACAATTTAGTGACACAATTTTTCTATTATGGGGAATGTCATGTCCCCATAGTGTACCTTCCCAAATATTGTGATCATTCACCTCTTGAGGGCATGTGACACCGTGACGTTTCTCACTTGGATACTTGGCAACACCAAGGATACTTTGTCCGAACTATGCCTCTTCACATAGACCATACCCATAATCCATTCTAGGCTACTAACAAGGCACACTCCTACTCTAGTGCAACTCTTTTATACTTTGAAAATTTATAACAGCTTAACACTTAGTCATATATAAGCATACATACATGAAATGAAGAGAACACTTGCAAAACAAATCAGAGACACACATATATATTACAGACGGCACAAACCGTGCCAACACCCAACTAATTCTTATTATTGCAAAAATGTTACAATATGAGCACTACCAACTCAATTTACAACTTGGGCATAGTCACATGAATTGTCTCACCTCACCAATACACTCATACAAAGATTTATCACACCAAGACTCGTCCTGCATAATTTCTTTCACAACTTCTGCAGAGAACCCCAAACGTGCATCCACCATAGACTCACTGTCTCTTCTCTATCACAAGACTTTGTACAAACCTGCAATTCTATCTCCTAGTATGCCTCCTTAGACCTACGGAAAGAATCCCCAAAACTCAGTCCAAAAGAAGGTTTCCCCAACTCTATCCATAGAATCACCTCAAGGAAGCACAAGTCCTCCCATGTGGAGCGACTTGGTTCGTTGAGGGGGATCACCCCTCTTCATCCATCTCTTCCTTAGAGCCACAAAGTTTGTATTTCTCTCCTTGTTGTTCAAATCTTCCTTCCTTGTTTGTGCACCCTTGTTCTCTTATATGGACTCTAAAGGTCACAATTTTGAACCATCACATTTGTTGGGTGTGTTTCACCCCTTTGTGGACCAACGCGTCCAAATGAATCATTATGCCCCTTTGTGGACCTGGTGTGCCCAAAATAACATGTGCACCCATCAACTAACATTCCCCTTTGGATCGATGTGCCCCAACCTTGGTGCACTTCTCATGCTGGCATGCCCCAACCTCTTGGTCATTTCATACTTGGGAAATCCACTTAACACATTTGCATGCCCAAGGAACCCACTTTCCCAACTAGTGCAATATTTGGGTGTCGGAGAAACCCCAATTTTCATCTCCTTATGATCCAAGAGGATCTCGGTGTCCACCCATCTTTTCCAACTGGCTCAAAACAGTTTTTGGCAACTTACTATTTTTAGCAGTTTTTCGGGTCCCAAACTTCTAGGGCCATTTTGAGGGCCTAAACGACATTTTTTCATGATTGGACACTTAAATGATAGACGAAGGCTCTAATTGATCCCCCTAACTAAAGCTCCTCATCAATACCTTTCCAACGAGCTATCGTTCTCCCTAAGCGAAGATCGTTTACAAAAGTTACAACCTCGGGAAGTTCATGTACTAACTTACCCCAATGGGGCCCACATGACTTTTGGCGCTTCATCTCCCAGGGTTAGGTTTTTGGATGTCTAGGGTTTTGGAATTCATTTTTATTGTAAAAATGCCTTCAAATCCTCATTGTACTCATCTTCTTGCGAATGAGCATAGTCGTCACATCTCGTATCAGAGACAAGGTGCCACCATTCTAGCAAGCTTGTTTTTAGTCTACATTTTATAGTTTTCATCATATTTCTTATTTAATAGAAGTCAAGTTTTATTGTATCTCTGTTATTGTTCACCATTTCTCTGTGTTAATGTTATAAACATGTGGTTTCATTTCATTCTGCTCAAAAATCTAGATCACCTTAGGACTTGGGAGAGGCTCTTCGTGCCCTTCTAGCCAAAGACCTTACATCCTCCCCCACCTCAAGTCATTGTCGTCCATGGAAACATAAAAAAAATCTGTGATCTCCAAGTCTCTGCATGAACTTGTTCCCCCTGTCGCAACTAAGTCTACTGGAAACCCCAAGTTTCATGTCAACTGGAAACCCCAAATTATGACAAAGTGGAAACCCCAAATTTTCCACAAACCAACCAAACTGTACTGCACCAAACTTTGTACAATCTACTTCCCGAGTAAATGCGATCACTTCACCCAATTCCAAAGATGAAATTCACCCAACTCTACTGCACTATCTCGTTGTGATGTTCTTGCCTTTTTGTTGTTAGAATTTGTTGCTATTATCGGTGTCTGTTAAAACTATTTGTTTCCCACTTCACTTCAGAATTTCACCTAAGTGTTGAACTCATGTGATCTTGTTGTTGTGCCCATACTTCAACCAACTCTTCCATGTCTCCATGCACTAAATTTCACCATGCCTTGTTATGATTAGGTAGCTAGTCCATTCATCGCACCCAACTCATGAGAATGAACTTCATCATTCCCACACTTAGTCTTTTTTGTATGCATCTCTGTCATTCAATCCAACTCCAAATACTAAGGCAAGTATTCATTGTTTCCTCATTGTTGATGCCATCGTCTGATCTTAGTCAAGGAGATCTTCCACAATGTATAAGTACTGCACTTAACACCTATTGGCATGTATGTACTTTTACTTCCTTCAGTAATTCAATCCACCCGCGAAACAACCTTATACCAAGGAAAGGTCACCCCTCACCTTGCTACACTATGAAGTCACCCAAAAAAAAAGTCATCATTGGAAGCTTGACTCCACTTTCCACCTCATGGGCAAATTATCCAATCTTCTACACACAATATGCATCACATCCAAGCCTACAAAGAGTCAAGGGAAATATTTTCATCTGAATTTCCAACCAACTCTCCCCTTGTGACTCAAACCATGATCAAGTCCACAAGTGTGACTTCCATGGTTGAACTCTCCCCATCTTCATCTACATTTTTAGATATGAAATTTTCCATCTGCACCAGGAACTGTTCGTTCAAACTGGCTTCCCCACTACATCATCACCCAACCATGGTGTTTCATCTGCCTCTCTATGCCTTGGAATGGTTACACTTCACCCTCAACCATGTTGCTCAAGATAAGAGAAATTCCCATGTCCAAGTAATCTTTTCATGTTGTAATATGCATGTCCGCAAATCCTCCAAACCAAGGAAAGTTCTCAACTCGCCTCCTTTCATCAAGTCACCTCTACACAATTCAACATTTGCGATAAGTGTGCCCAACATGCCCACACTCAAACATCCAAATGAACTTTCCGAAGTGCTCCAAGCAGAATGAGCCACCTCAAAGAAATCCCATGCCTTAGGAACGTTCAAACCAATAATTCTACCATATCTAACCAATGACCCTCTCAGATCTCTGAGTCATCGCACGATCATTTGCAAGTCACCAAGGTGCACTCTTCCTCATCTGATGTCCCATACCAAAGGTGAGAAAACACCACCCAAGTAACTTGGTCTGCGTTCTTCTCATTCAAGTTGACTGCGAATAGTTCTCAGTAAACTTCTTTATTGACTCCATCCATCTCCTAGAATGAAACCCCCTTACACCTCTTGCAAGCATCCAAACTTTGGCACTGTCATCACGACCGTCAAGTCATTGCATGACCCAACAAATCTAGCTAAGGAACCAAGCACCATGGCACCTCATCCATCCTCTCAACTCAACACGTCCAGACTTCACTGCCTAGCTCACTGCAATAATCTGTCCAATGTGCCTTGTCAAAGAGTTAGGAGGCTTCCTCAAGCCACCTCCACGGTTGCATCTAAGTCCATCTAAGTCCAGCACAGGACTCATCCAAGCAAATCACCCCAAGCTCTCCACACATTCACCCAACCAAGGCATCCCAAACTACTACAAGACTTCTTCGAATATGCACCACTTAAGTTACCCTCAAATCTACTGATTTTCATAGTAAAAACAGATTACACTTGAACCACCAAGTGATGTGACTTCCCTTAAAGAACTCACCACAAGAGTTTTAGGAAATGCACATTGCACATTTCCACTCAAAACATTACACATTTCAAAAACTGTCTACACAGGAATGCTTATACATAAACATTTAATAAACATGTCAAATAAATGTGAAAAATACACTAGTTAAAAAAAATGTATTTATTAATAATAGTTATTATTATAATAATAGTTAAACTAGCAACAACCACATTTATGTAAAAAGTGGTTGATATACATCGATCGACGCTAATAATTTAAAAAGGTGGAAAATGGCACCGATCGGCGTATATCAACCACTTTTTACATAAATGTGGTTGTTGCTAGTTGACGGTCGACATGCCTTCGAGACCACCAT
>SNQJ01S0070905.1:17263-38490 GCA_010110895.2 Picea sitchensis
TTTTCCAAAGGGGTTTCTACATCCATTTATTTTTAGGTTTATGAGGTTTCCCTAATCTACATAGCATTCTTCCATGGTGTTCTTGAAGTAATGGTGCTCCCCTTTTTTCAAGTAGCAATGACACTCCACTTTGGTATGGGAGAATTGATACTTTGTCTTTGTTTTGGAGCACAAAAGCTACCAATGCTCTTCCTTTTGTTTGAGAACATTAATTCTTCATTTTGGGCATATTATCTCTAGTTAATGCATGGTTTAATAGAGTTTTCATCAAACATTTTGTGTGTAACAATTGAGTGGCTTTTTAATTATAAGAGACTCATTCATTAAGAGGATTGAGTGGTTTGACACTCATCATGATTTTGATTTTGTATAGGTGATTTCACTATTGTTATTATATTGTAAAAATTGATATTTCAATATTAGTTATTGTACATTTTCATAATATTATTCCTCTCTTTATTTATAATGTCTTATTTTATATGCTTATAACTAAAAAAAATTATTTCAAATAATAAAAATTGTGATTTTCATTTAATATCATGTAAGTATTTTAATTTGTAATTGTAAATATGAGATTCATTGGTAAAAAAATGGTAATAACTATTACTTTTGGAATATTCAAAATAAAAGTTATACTAACACTACATTATAATAATCATGTATTTATTAAATTCAGTCGATCAATATTAAGTAATCATAAAAACTATTAAATACAAAACAAAGTTGTAAAACCGATTAAAAATAAGTAATTAATAATCAAGTATTTTTTTAATAATAAACCAATAATTTATTTATTATTTGATATCACTCGTGCTTTATTTTAGCATTGGAGCACTAATGCTCTAATTTCATCTTGGAAAATTTGGTCTTGGAGCATTGTTACTCTAATGGACTTAGAGCACCAATACTTCACTTTGTATTTAGAGAATTAGTGATTAAATGGCCTTGGATCATCAATGTGCCTATGACCTTGTAGCATCATAATGAATATACATTTGTTGAAATCTCATCCCACCATCTAAAACCTTTTGCTAAAACCTTGTTTTAGTAACATATCCCGAGGAAATCTCTTGGGCACTTCCCCTGATTATGAGGATGGTACCTAAGGTAAACCCTAGATTCTTCATAGCATAAGGCTAGGTCAACAACTCATGAATACGTCATGTATAACTCATCAACAATTAGCTCACTAAGACATAACATGTCACAAAGTTGGAGTTGGACAAGGGTGGGGAGGGTAACAAATTTTCCTTGCAACTACTTAAGCTATTGACATACATCTACTAAAACCTATGCAAAAACATCTACAAAAACCTCCACGCCCATTAATGGAGGGTTTTGTGAAAGTTTTCTTGAAAATTTTGACTATTCTTGTAACACTAAAAACCTTTGTTAATTGACATTTTCTTTATAGTGATATTTAAATGTAAAATTTTATTTGTCCAACTTAAATAAAATAATTACGTAGAAATTTGAAAGCTTATTCCCCAATAATATCTTCATTAATATTAGGATACATGCATTTATTGCACGGTGGAAGGATTGGATATATGGATTTATACCAAGGCACCCTTCAAAATTAACAACCATGTTCACAGTTGAATAGATTATTGTATACAAAGCTTTTCTTGGATGTTAAGCTCAATAAACTATTTCTTAAGTCAAAACAAAAATCTTTGTTGTATGAACCCACAACTATTTGAAAGCCATTTATGGGGACAAAGAATGGATTTGGATTTAGGTTAATTCATCCAAAACTTGTGTAGCTTAGCCACAATGCCCATTATGTGAAAAAAACAAACAAATGTGAAGCACATATTCTAGTTTTGCAATTTTGTAAAAGTAGCCTCGCTTGGGTTTCCATTGCATAACCTTGAAAGTTTATTTTTAAAAAATAAATTTTTTTATATTTTTAATTTCACTATATCATAAAAAAATATATATTAGAATAAAATTTTTCTAACTCATTGGAAATAAGAAAATGAATATTTGCTCAAAAAAAATATAGCATCATAAATTATTTACTTTATATTATGGTTCCTGATATGTGGAAAATATTGATTTGTACATCATTATAGTGGGCGAGCACTATCCACCCATTATAATGTAGGTACAAAGGATTGAGATGGGACTCGCGCCCCTTTGGTAGTTATATGAGTTCTTGGGTGATGCACCTTACACCATCAAGGACTCCCTTGCTAACTCCTAGGTTACCTTTTCAACTCTCTCTCAACTCTCATGGGTATACATGTCAAGCGCATCATCATGCATATCAACTATTAATGGATGGAGGCACCCTCCAAAGATAAATATAACCCTTCTCCCTATGTAACATACTCTACTCTTATTGAGTAATATACTATGTAAAACTATCACTAAACTTGATTAATTTTGATATGCTTATTTTTAACTTTTAAAACATTTTGATATGTTTATTTTTAACTTTTAAAACATTTATGTGTTTGTTATCAAAACTTACTAAGTAGCTAGGTTCCATAGTCTATTAATTAGTTATGGATGTTTTTTTTTTTATATAGAAACGATTGTTGGTTTATATTAAAAATAAAAGGAGAGGTTGCAGTCTGATCGTCCAACCTCCAAAAGTTTACAAAAATTTGAGAGTTTTGGTTCTAGGGCCTGATTCATCCTATCACATGATATACTAGAGGAAAAAATCTATCTTAAAGTATGAAAATTTACAAATTGGGCATCATGACTATTGTAGATTATAACAAAACTACTGCCCATAAACCAAAATTTACATTACATTTCTAATCACAGATAAAGCTGGAAGTTTTTATGATCCCTCCTTTCCTGTTGGATTTCTAGGGCCGCTGACTGGTGATTAATTCCTTGAGGATCATCCATCAGTAAAGGTGTATGATTCATCGCCGGGTCCTCCTTGCTATCGTGGTCCTCGAACCTGCTACAGTTGTGCTCAGAACACATTGAGCGTTTGAAGACATATAGGGGGCATGTTCTCAGCTTATAAATTCTTTAAGTCGCGCTTCAGTCTTCTTATCTGGTGCTCCTGGTCTTTTGTTCTTTCCCTGAACTGAGAAAAATGAATTGAAGAGGCGCCCATGAGATAGATCCTCTTAAAACGTGGTGGAGGACACCTAATATGTGGAGGGTGATGCTAGTTCTATGGAACCGAGTCCCACCTTGAGCGCTCCCCAATATGAATGTGCCCCTCTTCTAAGTTGCAAGCCAAGTTTGCTCGAAGATCAACTTTTGTATTTTGATCTCTAAGAACATGAAAGGTGTTGAAGGATTCCATGGTTTCTTTGAGATCAAGGATCCTTTGGATTATTCGACTGAGAATAATGTTGCTTGGGAGCCTTTGCCGATAGATACTTTGAATTATAAGAGAAGAATCTCCTACTATGTCTATGTTTTTTATATCTCTTTCCTTTTCTAGCTCCACACCTTTCCATGCTATGAGAGCCTTTGCATGATTGTTAGTTGTTTTCCTTAATCCCCAAGAATAGTTGATTACCTTTGATCCTCCGGGGTCAAACAACACCCCACCCACTCCTGCCACCCCTGAATTTCCTTTCAAGGCTCCATCAAAGAAACGAACGTATTGGTTTCTTGCTTTTATCCAAGCTTCTAGTTCATTAGCCGAGATTATGAGTTTCCATGGAGAAGAACCTATCGAAACGTCTACATTGTGCTTCCTGCTCCTTGTGTTGTTCAAAACTGGGCTTAACCAAAGCCTCTCTTAAGCCTCCATAACATAAATCACTTGTTTTGAGTTTCCTTTGAATTCAATTGTTTCGATCATTAACCCCCAAGCCTGTGAAACAACTCTTTGAGGTTGTGTTGCTTCATTGTTGAAAATTTCCTTGTTTCTGGCCAGCCAAATTTTCCAATTTACATAAAAATGGTAAGATAGCCCATAGTCGTTTCAGTAAAGATTTTCTGGTAAAGCTTCCCAGGTAACTTTTGTGCCATGCAACATAAGCTTTGATAATGATGGTAGGCATTAGAGGAGGGTCCACCATACCTAAGAGGAGGATTCTCCAAAATTCTTGGGTGAAATCGCATTCAGTGAAGAGGTGGGTAAGTGTTTCCTCTGTTTTCTTGCAGAGAACACACCTGGAAGGACCTTCTATTCCACGCTTCTTAAGATTTCTTCTATCATAATTATTTTGTGGCAGAGAACCCAACTGTAACACTTTTACTTTTGGAATGGTTTCACTTTTCCAAATAACATTCCAATGAGTCTCTTTTGGGGGCAGGGGTAAATGTTTCAATTGATACTGATAACCCAATTTTACAGTGTACTCTCCTCCTTTCACACCCCATCCTCCTTTATCTCGAGCACAATTAGAGTATGGAGCTTTCCCACGTAGGAGGGATACTAATTGATTCCACAATTCATGCATTTTCGTGGGAATAGAGGGGATTTTCCAACCTTTCCAAGTTTCATCTGTGTCCCAAGATGAAATATATAAGAGGAAGCATATTTTGTTCATAGACATCTAATTGATAATCAGTATTAAATCATCTCTTATAGCCAACAGAGGATTTCCTATAATACTGTCCTCCCAGATTTTGATACAATTTCCTCTACGGGGGATCCAAGTTAATAGCTTCATGATCAGAGGCATTGCTTCCTTACACAGATTCCAGATAGGAGAGATGTTTTTCTAGATAGGAGAGATGATTTTCAGGGTGTGTTCCTTATCTAGACATCTGTGTCTATCCCCAGAGAGGTATTTCTTTAATAGGCAAGTCTTCCACTAGGATTTCCCTTTTGACACCAACCTCCATAGTATTTTCGCTCCCAGAGCCTTGTTCACAACCGACGAGTCTCTGAGAGAAACCCTACCATGATCATAAGGAGCTATTATTGTTCCCCATTTTATTAGATGGATTTTTTTTGTATTGGATTTCCCTCCTTGCCATAAAAATTTCCTTAAAAGAGAGTTCAACCCTTGGTGGACACTTCTCGGAGCTAGAAGAATCGAGATCTGGTATATTGCCATCGAGGAGAGAACATTCTTAATTTTGACAGTTCTTCCTGTTGTGTTTATCCATTTAGCTCCCCATTGATTCATTGTTTTCATGATCTTATCTATAATATTTTTCGAGTCAACTGCTCTAGATCTAGTGTGGAAAATTGGGAACCCGAGATAGGTGAATGATCTTCATGTGGCCGAGTAATTAAAATTGAGATTTCCATCCAGATATCTGAGTCTATTTTCTAGAACATTCCAACCATAAATCCAACATTTTCTGTTGTTGAATGCTCCCCCATATGCTTTCAAATACTGATGCAAGGTTTGATTGAATCTACGGCTAGTAAAATGGAAGGTCCTCCCAATATAAAGGTGTCATATACAAACTAAGAGTGATTAACCTCCTTAACTCCATTGACTATAGAGATCCCTAGGAGCCTTTCACTTTGTCTTTGTCATTCCATATTTCTTCTTAGAGAGTCCCCAATAATGACATATAGAAGAGGAGATTGAGGGCATCCTTGCCTTAAACCTTTTCTAGTTTGTAAGAAGTCCCCTGGTATACCATTGATAAGGGATGCTACCCAGGGACCTTTTATACAGACACTTATCCAAGAAATAATAGCATTAGAGAAACCAAATTTCTTCATTATTGCAAAAAGGAAGGAGCAACATACCCTATCAAACACGTTCTCCATATACAACTTTACCACCATTCCTCTTTCTTTTCTTAGTTTGCTTGACTGAACTGCCTCCTAAACAAAAATAATGTTGTCCAAAATTTGCCTTTTTTGTAGAAATCCTCCTTGGTTTTCCGATATTATTTTGGGAAGAATCCCTTTCATCCTGTTTGCAATGATTTTAGTGAGGATATTATAGGAGGAGTTACATAGACATATTGGCCTGAATCTGGAAAAAATGGAAGGATTAGTTTCTTTAGGGATTAAAGATAAGAAAGAGGAGTTGGTACCTCCTCCTACTTTGCAGCGAAGCTTGGACCAAGACAAAAATTTTCATAGATCATTCTTGAAAATCTCCCAAAAACTTTGGAATAAAGAGATAGAGAACCTATCAGGTCCTGGAGCTTTTTCGAGCTCAAGGCCCCAAACAACCTGATAGACTTCCTCCTCTACTATGTCTTTCAAAAGGGCTTGATTATCTTCATTTAAAATTAGAGAGGGAATTTCTTGCAGAAGAGTGGTATTGATCTGGGAGTCAATATATTCATCCTCTGACAACAACGCCTGAAAGTGGGAAGTGGCCTCTCTTTTTATAGCTGGATATTCAGTGATGAGATCCCCTGAAGAGGAAGTGATTTCTTTGACTGGGTTCCTTAATTTTCTGGCCTTGGCTTGATTGTGGAAGAAGGAAGTGTTTCTATCACCTAACCATAGCCAAAGGCTTCAAGACTTCAATCTCCAATGTTCTTATTCTCTTCTATTGACTTGATGGAATTATTTTTAAAGTTGTTTCTATTGCATTTGGAGAGATCGAGTATAATCCTCTTCCTCTATCCTCTTCTGCATTTCAGCTAGCCCATTCTTGAGCTTTAGCTTCCTATTTTGGGGCTCTTCATAATGGGTTTTTGCCCAAATTTTAAAAGCTTTTTTGAACTCTCTGAGCTTGGATTCAATTATATACGCAAGTGATCCTTCCACTTTACCTAACAACACCCTTTTTATTAGATATATAGCTTGTTCTTTGTGTAACAAGAGGGGGTTGAAACAAAAAGGTAGGGGACCATAATTCTTTGCTTCTTCCAGAGCTAAGCTTATAGGTTTGTGATAAGAAGCAGTGAAGGGAAGAATATTTGAGTTGATGTCTAAATTCATTTCCAGAAATATGTTGTGTATGGGAAATATGTCCATCCTAGAAACTATGTGATATTTACCTAATCTTTTGTTAGACCAGGTGTACTTTCCTTTGAGAAGATTGACATTGAAAATATCCCATTATGAGATGAGATCTTCCAGTATTTCTCTTAGAGGTTCACGAATAGGGTTTCCCGCTCTCTTCTCTTCCTGCAAAAAAAACTGTTGAAGTCTCTTGCTACAATAGTGTTCCTCAAGTCTTATGGAGATCCAATTAGCTTAAGATCGTTCCAACGGGATAGTCTTTCCTCTGGAAGGACCTGAGTATAGACATTGAAAATTTTGTAAGTGTTGCTTGTGATTTTTCATTTAAGATCCATTAGGATCAAGTGCTAGGATTTTCCCACTAGATCCACTTCAGTATCCTGGGGGTTCCAAAATATTCCAAGACCTCCATAGGCTCCCCCAAAGCTTACTATTATTCTTGTACTATTGGCCCTAATTTTTTTTATTTAAAATTAGCATGTCAGTATCTGAAAGTTTGGTCTCTAGGATTAAGAGGACCTTGGGATTTTCCTCTCTGATTAATTCTTTCATTTCTTCTACTTTGAATTTTCTTCCAAGTCCTCTATAGTTCAAGGAGACTATCTTCATTATTTACCTTGTGAGGGTTGACCACTTCCCCCTTTCTGGGAGATTTTCCCACTTCCTTTTCTGGAATTTCCTTTTGCAGTTTTGAATGAATTGTATATCGTGGTATGAATTTCCATCATGTTGTCTTTATTTTCTTCCTCTTCCCGAATTTCCTTAGTTGACCTTCTCCCTGGTCTTCTATTTTTCTTATCTTTCGACCCTTTAGATTCTCAGTCACTGGAGTTTGATTGTGCTTGTCTTCTCGTTATTACTCAATAAGGATGGTTTTTATTTGGATCGATTTATTCCCATATTCTGAGGACTCTTGATCAGGTGTTGAAGATTGAAATTCCTAAGAAGCTACCAACATGATCGGGTAGGAAGGGATTTTCAAGAGAGATTTTGGAGGGAAATTAGATCTTGAAGGTTTTACAAAAGGAGAAACCACTTCAATGAAGGACAAAAAGGGATGTGTCATAACCTAAAAGGAGTTAGGAGAAATAAGGAAAGGTTTATATTCTAGAGCTTGGGGGGGGCGAATATGACAGGGGGAGGATAGGGTTAGAGGGAGGAGAAAGGGGTGGGTCTGCTACAAAAATTGAATATATAAGGGGCACAAAGGTACTAGGACCAACATGAGAAGAGACAAGGAGTGAAGAAGAAGAAGGCTTCTGGGAAGTGGGAGGAGGGGCTCTCCCACGCTCCATTTTCTTCTTTACCATTTTCGATTGGTCCTCAAGAGATTGGGTAGTAGTGGCTTGAGGGGCTTCCTTTTGGCAATGTTTTACAAAGTGCCCATATTCATGGCATCCTTTGCATTTGAATGGAAGTTTTTCATAATCCATCTTTTGAATTCGTTTCCAGTTATCCATTTTTAACACAATTGCTTCATGGAGTCCCTTTTCTAAATCCACTTCAACACATATTCGAGCACATGCAAACATAATTCCCTTGGGTTTTGCTGAGTTTTATATTTCCCTAAAGAATTCCCAATATTTCTTAGAGATTCAGGGTTCCAACAATGAAGAGGAAGATGAGGAAGTCTTACGCATACTGGAACTACTGAGGGCACATTGAGCTTGGGGTTGAAGTCCGAAGTCCATCTGTTGAGATACATGCCTCAATTGTTGAATAAATAAGGGTCTCCTTAGAATATCATGTCATGATATTCCTTTGTTTCAAACAAGAAGGTGTAAAATCCACGTCCACAAAAATAATGGGTCATTCATCCTTTAATCAAAACCTGCCAGTTCTTCTTAACCCATATCTCCATAGCCCGCAGGGATGGCCAAAGGTCGGTGAACTGAGTTACGAGTCCCCTTTCAAATAGAGATAACTCCATTGAATGAGATGACATGGTAGGAAGAACAACTTCAGGGATATTCTCAAGGAGTTTCACAAACTTCGATGGCTGGGGTTTGGAAATCGAAGGGACAAGGCCAACAACCAAAGATCTGAAGGCTAGTTCATCATGGGCCGAAGGGGGACACTGTGAAGAGGGAGAGGAAGCCATGAACATAGGATAGGGTTTCAACTCAGAGAACTTTTTTTGAGATGTCTATATGCATTGTTTAACCTTCCAAGAAATGTTGATAAGGAAGAGGTAAACCATTAATTAGAATTGGAGACATTAGTGATGGATGTTTTTCGCAACTCAGTTTTTAAACAATTAAAATGCTATAAAAACATTTTACTCAATTTAATAGTTAGAGATGTATTTTATTCAAAGAAATATCTTAACTTTCATGTTACATAAAAAATAAATTCAACTTTCCTTCACTTAGTTAGAAGTTTACTTGATTTTATTTAGCAATCCCCTCATCGACTCTCCAACTCAATGTTATGGACCATGCCAACAAACTACATGCATAAATAATGCTACCACCATTACCCAAAGGCTTGTTGATTAGTAAAGGTAGCTCAAATCCTCTCCAAAATCTACTTGTAAATAAATATGTAGGGATATTTCCAATATTGCAAGAGTGACTCCAGAATTCAGAGGAACACCCACCAAAAATCTAGAAAAAATATCATCGAAATGAGAAGGTTATTGATCATCCATTGAGAAAGGTAGCTAGAGGTATTATGGCACTAGAGGATCCACATAAAGTGTCCCCATATTAAGAAAATTAGGGATTGCTTGAGTAAGATTTGTGTTCCTCACAAACTTACCAAATTCCATCTTAATTCCCTCTCTTCCGTCCTCATAACGGTGATTGCATGGCATGAGTTTGCATGAGTGGTTGTAGGGTTGAAGGTACCAAACCATGAAACATCCATATTTATATTTTCATACTCCCACGTATAAACATCATAGAAATTGAATTCTAGGTGTATTGTGAGGGGATAGGTGGATCACCCTCCACTACCTCTCATCCCTTACACCCGATGAGAGTGAAAACAATATATTCATTAAATGATAAACATGTTATTTGTGGGAATTTAACATAGGTGGGGAGGGTTACGTTCATTCCTCTCAACCACCCAATCCAGACCCAGTTGACTAAGATAAATTAACATTAATGTAGAAGAGAGATGAAATTTTAAAGAAGAAAATTGTGTTTTAGTTAAATTGGAAAAATCATTATAATTAATATTGTTAAATAATTCAATACCTTGAATTAATTTTTTGATTAAATAAAAATTGAAAAGAAAAAAGAATATGGCATAAATTAATTATCATTTTGTATACAAAATATTGTTATTTAATTGATGTTTTCATTTGTTATTTCTCTTAAAATATTTTATTTAAGTTTATATTAGAATTTGATTTCAAAATATTTGATAACATTATTTTTCCTAATTTTTTCTATTCAGGAGAACTATCACGATTTAAGAAACATTCTCTGTAATCTTCTCGAGCATAAAAATAAAATTCTAAAGCAAACCAATCAAGTATGATGATGATTATTAGCATATGTGTGTGTGTGTGTGTGTGTGTGAAGAAATTGTAAGTGGTTTAAATATCATGTTAGATTTTCAAAATCAATTTTATTATTTTATTAAATTTAAATACAAATTTTATTTTAAAAAAGGTAAAAATGGTTATAAATGATATGTTAATGGTCAAATGGAGTAACTTGAAAGTAATTGGTGACACACATGGGAATTTTTTTTTCTAGGGTTTGGTCAAAATGGAACTATATCTAGTAGATTACTCTAAAGATCCGTATGAGGGGCACCACATTTCAGCTTCACCTCATGTGTGTATACCTCCTAGCCCAAATTCTATAGGGTCTAACAAGGGATCTTCCTTGGGGGTGAAGCTATTGTAAGAAGACACTGTTGAAGTTTTGGAGAAATTGGAAAAATAGTTGTTTGTAGGTGTGGATTTAGGATCTAACATCCCATTAATTGGATCCTCAGATGAGAAGTACTCAAGTGTTAAAAATGCATAAGCAGTGGGTTCTAGATCTACGATTAAAAGACAAAGTGGAAAGATCTTGGGTGATGCTTTTGGTTTTGGCAACAATTTTAGGCAAGTGCATATTCATTGTGAAAATAATCTATCTAAGTATACCTCATTGCTATAGTCTTTTCCCCATTCTGGTTACATGTAGAGCCTAGGAAACTCTCAAATTTCTCTTATGAATGGTGAGATTTAAGGTTTTAGATCTAGTGATTTTTAGGGTTTTAACACTATTTTTGTAGGGTCATATCTAGATTTGGAAGTTTTGTGTGGTGGGAGTTTGGAAATTTTTACTATAAGTCCTAAGACTCCACAAGTTGGCGAGTAACCAACCGCTTGAGGGAAGTGTGACTCCTATAGGCCTTCTAGTGGGGATTGAGTATGATGTGATCAAAATACAAACAATTGTGTTAAAACATAGAGTGGTCTGATGAGTCTTGTTCTTGATGAGGAAATTATAATGAAAAAGGTTGTATCCATGTCTAAAATGGTACATGTGGTTAGATGAAGGAGATCATGAGAGAGATCTCTTAGATAATGTATTAAATCAAATTGGGAACCCTTTTTAGGTTATATTCCAATGTTTTATTTCCTCTCCAAGGGTTCGATGGATTTAATTTTCCATTCAGTGATAGGTGTAGAGAGAGTTTTAGTTTCATGTTGGAAATGGGATTTGAATCCATTAAATCTCAAGAAATTGACTCTACTTTTTGATGCGAAATCTAAGAGTATTGACATGACATAACACTGATATGGGATAAACTCCTCGGCCTTCCAATTGAATTTTGGTCAATTAATGTGTTTAGAGAAATTGGGAATGCACTCGATCATTACTATGAGGTAGAATTCTGATTTCATGACATTAGTTTAATGACCATTTCTCATATATCTGTAGGTTTTGACATGAAGGAAGGTCTTGCAAAAATTACGATTCTAAAGAAGGGTGATTTTGAGTTTGGACAGATTCTAGATATGTAAGAGTTCCATTTAGATGCCCCCTACACCATTCCTACAACCATATGACAATGAATTATAGTCTCCCCCATTGGAAAAAAAGGGTTAGAAATGGGACGCAGTGAGAGAAAATTTATGTTGTCGGTAATGTCAAGATGCACCTTTCTCCAAAAATTTTGGCTATTGAACATGAACATTCTCCTCAAGTCAATCAAGGATATAGGATGAAAAAGGTCATTTTGGTAGAGAAGTCCATAGGGCCTTACATAGAGTGTGTTATCCCTACTCATTAGGTATGACCTCAGACTCTACATTCGATGTAATTGAATGAGATATATACCTTTGGAACATCACCATCTAAGTCTAGTAATCACTTAAAGAATTGGCTACCCTTAATCTTTTTCACTTCTCTATCACAATTAGTGTTTAGGTCTTGGTCAAATAATTTTGTTAAGTTCCGTACTGTTTGGCATAAGTGTTGTAGGAAATCCCCCATGTGGACAAGTGGATTTCCTCTTGAACCCTAAATCTCTAATATCATGACAGAAAGGTGCTAACTTTGGTCACTGACATCCGTTTAAACCTAGCTAAGCCAATCAAATAGAGAAAAGGAAGAATAATGTACCTTTTGTCAATGTTTGTCCTTGCCCAGTCCGAGTTGAGCCTTGATCCCTAAGCTCTTCAACAAGTCCTGCAATCCAATAACAACAAAGAAAAAACAACTTCCTATGCTACCATGATTAATCCAAAACTAGATCTATCTATCAAAGACAAGTTCATGTAGGCATACACAACCTTGAAATAAACAGGCCAAGCACATGTATTAATGAGAACTAGATAGCAATAATTACATACCTTTGATGAAGTTGCATCAGCCTCTTCCAACTCTCCTTGTCCATCCCCTTACTCAAATAATCCACAATCAAAATGAATATGATTTACTAATTATCTCCCTTATGAGATCATAAGTTTGATGCCTTCAATGTCCTCTCAATACCGCTTCTCATGAGATCATAAGTTAGGTATCTCTCAATCTCTCCATGCCTTCACCATGAGAAGGCCTCCTTATATAATCTTGGAGAGACCCAACCACCTTAGAGATTCTTGGGATAGGTTGAGGATCCTTCTCCATCAGTTGTGTATCTTCCCTAAGATCCAACCTTGACCTCAGATTCAAATCTAACCAACTCCAGAAATGAGGGGGATTTTTCCCTGATTTTCCTCAACAACCCAAGATTTCCTCAAACAACCCAACACTCCCCCATAATGGGGCACATAGTGTTGCAACACTCCCCCAAAGGAGGGTAAGGAGCTTTGGCACTCCCTGACAGTGGACAGGGGAGCGTTGCCCAAAATTTCCTTAAAAAATCCCAGCGCTCCCCTAGAAGGGTGCACAGAGTGCTAGAACGCTCCCCCAAAGAAGGTCAAGGAGCGTTGACACTCCATAACAGTGGGTAGGGGAGCATTGGCCTTCAAAATTCATTTTTAAGTGGTTTTTTTCATGGAAAAATATTTGTACTCTTCATCAAATGATTTCTTCTTCATTAACCAGTCTCTGAGGGTGTCTTCAAGTGTTCCTTGTGATGTCATTCGAGACACGACATGGGAAAGATGACTGTATGTTGTCTATGACACTTGTGACACTTGTGGCCAAAATGTGACACTTGCGGCCAAAATGTGACACTTGCGACACTTGTAATGACGACAATAGGTCATCATTGAAGTGAGTAATTTTGATGTGTAACGGATTTCCCCCCAAAGTGTGAAGATAGAAGACATAAACTGATGACTAAAGTACTTTGTAGGCTTTTTCAAGCAAGGGTATGGACTCAGAGAACCTGGAAAAAACTGCACACAACCATCAAACAAACATTATGACATGTTTCAAACCCAAGGTAGGAATACGTATGCTTGAGTGATAAAGACTTTCAAGGTATGGCCTCCATAAGATACACTGTGGATCCATAATTATATTAACAAAAAGTATAGCCACCAAAGATACAATGTGGATCTATACTTCCATGAAATGAACTGATCGTAGCCACAAAAAAATACATAGTGGATCTATGAGACGACAAGACATAGCCATAGACCAATAGAAAGTAGATCTATGTGACAGTGTATGTGCCAATATTCAAGAGAAACTCTGTCCCAACCTGGGCAAAGTGCATAACAAAGTGATTACTCAACCCAGGGTCTTCCTACCTATCCCAAAGTAGTACGAATCTAACCATGTGAATAGATGTCCTGATGTCGAACATGGAAGAAACCACTTGATTACCGGTTAATGAGGTAAACCGTTAACAAGTGCGAGGGAAATCACCATTGATGTCAATGATTCCCAAGGTACCCTAGTACATTCCAACGAATGTGAATAGATGAGCTGAAGTCGAACATCCGTGGAATCATCCGATCAGGGGTCAATGATGTAAAGCCATTGTTAGAAGCGAGGAGTCCTACCATTGAGGCATGTAGGTCCCAAGGTACTAACTGGTTTCTAAGTCTAGTTCCCGGATAATGTGTTGAAGTCGACAGGAATGACTCATCGCAGGAGGGCCTTGATGTATCGCCCATCAATGACATGAAACTGAAACAGAGATGTAAATTGGTAGATCAAATGAACATGGATTGACACAAGTATTGAAACAAGATATTTGTGATGGCTGACTCTCGAGGCAGATACTTCCCTTGAACACTGAGGGACAACAACAAAAACATGGCATGGACCAAAACATGATGATGCGGTGGATACTGTGAATTTCGTCGAGTGACCCAAAGGAGTAAAGAAACTCAAAGGATTGGTTCAGTGTAGAGGTTCAGCGGATTAAAATGTATGCACAGACAAAGTGTCGTGTTTAAGGGCGACTGTAAGAGTGACCTGTAATGTTCCCAAAACTGCTTAGATTTCTTCCTTCAATTCCCCCCCCCATCCAGATAGACGAGTACCTATTTTTGATTTAACGAGCTCAAGGAGGATAAAACATGCTTGATATAACTCACCTTCGGTAATTCCCTCTTCCTTTGTTTAACGAACTGGAAAAAGTAAGGGTTCGGTCCCATATGGTCCCTTCAATGTATGATTTTTTTAACGAGTCCAGAGAAGGTAAAATTAGTGATTTTTCATGTTTAGAGAGTCTGAAAAGAACTTAAAGACGACTCCAAGGTTTTCCTTTTTCATAATTTTAGTCTCGCAAGGCCGAAAAAGAGATAAAATACCACTCGCAAGATGCCCTTTCAAACCTTTTAAGGAGTGTGAAAGGAAGAAAGATCACTCGGAAATATTTTCATGTTTAGAGAGTTTGAAAAGAGATTAAAGGAGACTCCAGGGGGTTCCTTTTTCGTATAACCTTTACGAGTATGAAAAAGAGATAAAATTTTACTCGGTGCATTCTTGTGTTTTTTTCGAGCATGAGAACGAACTAAGACTAAGCTTGCTATTGGTTTCATTTTGAAACAAGCTTGAAACAAAATTAAACTATGCTTGTAAATTCCCAATGTAATTTCCATAGGTTGGGATACCCATGGATGGTTGGTAGTCTGCCCCCAGCTTGAAAAGCTAGTGGCATAACTCCAGAAAGACAATCAAAGGCTGGAGACATGCCCCCCAAGATTCAAATCATTCACCGACTTTGAGTTTGTCACCAATTTCTGTACTAGATGGAGAAAAAGGATATAGGTGGATGAAATGAAGGTTAAAAAATGAGACCTAATGAAATACTTGACTTGACATCTACGAGATATAACGAAAGACTCGACCTGACAGGAGAGGTGACTGTTTCATTTTTTAACGAGCTTGACACAGGAAAAGAACTATGCTCAGGGCTCTGGGTTCAATCCCCAGATTTTCATTTCATTTTTTAACGCGCTTTCTACAAAGAGGAAAACTATGCTCATAGCCTCTGTTTCATTTTTTAACGAGCTTGCTACAGAGAAGAGAAACGATGCTCGTTGCCTCTATTTCATTTTTTAACGAGGTTTCCACAGAGAAGAGAAACTATGCTTGTGGACTCTTCTTGATCATGGCTTCCAAGAGGATAACGCTCTGGAATGAAACCATGTCAAGGGATAAAAATCGGTCATGGATTCCAAGAGATCTTCACTGGATGGAAGAACAATGCTCTGAAAGGAACACAAGTCGAGGGCTGCGACAGGGGTAAGGAGATCACACTCCAATAGCCCTACCGAAGATATCACCATGTCAACTATCGGATCTAAGTCATCGGAAGTTGAAGTCATGGGAGACAACGCCACATAATTGACCTGTGGAAGGGGTGATACCGACTTCATATAAGACCCATTTAGGGAGGTCATTGGGTTGATGGTCAAGTTAGGGCCAACAAACGAAATTTGATCAATAGTCACCATTCTTCCATCGTGAGGGAAAGATATCACATGAAAGAGAGTGGACACAATAGCTTCCATGGCATAGAAATAATCTCTCCCAAGGAGTAAATCAAAATCCAAGGGTTTCTGGACTACCATAACATCAATAAAGACAGTTTTCCCTCCCAAAGTTACGGGAAACTGAGGAAGGATCCCTAAAGGGTGACTGGTTCTTCTATTAAAAGAGAACATAGTTTGGGTAACTAACACAAGCTGAGGATAACCCAAATGTTGCCAAGCAATAGAGGAAAAAATACTAACATACGAACCGTCATCTATCAGAGCATGAGGAACGTCCCGACCACAAACATGTACTGTAATCTTGAAGGGAATGTGAGAGGGAAGACGAGGTCTAGTTAGCACACCCCAATCAAAAAGGATGGCCTCATTACTTGGAGGGGGTTTTGCAAGAGAGGGAGGAATTCCCCCCAACATGGTAGATTCTATATGAACGAGAAAAATGTAGACAGAATCAAGTTTATTCTCTAGCGGGAGAGTAGGATCGATTGATAATGACATCAAATCGACCACTTGGGTTTCATTCTCCAAGGGGAGAATGGGGTCAACATGTGGAAATAGATCGACCGCTTGGGTGGCACTCTTTAACGGGAGAGCGAGATCGACCAAAGATGGGATCAGATCAACCACTTTGTCAACTGGTTCAACTAAGGACGTGACCAGATTGATGACATGATCAACCAGACTGACCAATGAAGGGACCAGAGCAACCACTTTGGCACTCGTCAGAGGAGGAGTGGGATTGACCATGTTGGTACTCTTCAGATGAAGGGTGGGACTGACCAATGACACAACTGGATTAGTCACTTGGGTTTCACTTTTCATATGGAAAGTGGGGCTGATCGATGATGAAATTGGATCAACTACTTTGGTTAGTGGTTCAACCGAGGATGAAACTAGATTGACCAACTGATCAAATAGACTGACTAGGCATGGAACTAGATTGCCCATTTGGGAGAAATCTTACGATAACCATTTGGGAGTTGAAGATTTTCCAAAAGAGAAGAATCCTCATCCATACGGGGACAAATGTTAGAATAATGATCACCTTCGCATAACATACAAGGAAATTTGACAGTTGTCTTCTTCTTACCAACCTTAACATCACTATTTGATGAGGTGTCACCAACATGTCGATCAGGGTCCGATGACGTGGAGGACCACATTTCTAAGACCATGGAAATCCCTCAGAAAGTGGTCACCCTTACAAAGACTGCAAGGGAATTTGGGTTTCAGATTCTTCATTTTAATGTTATTGACCTCATCAACACTCCCAGTACTATTAACAATAGTTGGTTTCTTGGATCCAACATCTGACGTAGTTTGAGGCTGGGTCCCTTTTGGGTTCTTCTTCTTCTTTTTCTTCTCTTTCCATTTCTTCTTCTTCTTATCAACCTGGCTACTTGCTTTAGAGCTTTCACTAGGCAAAGAAGAAGAAAGGGAAGGAGACTTAATGGGTGAAGAACGCGAAAAGTCGACATGAGGTTGATGTGTGGGTGGTGTACTGACATCTAAAGTATTAGGTGTAGCTGAAGCACTAGGAAGATTCAAGATCATCGGAGAGGGGAGCACCCAAACCGGTAATTTGATGGTGAGTCCCAGAAGACTCAGTGTGGCAATGTACGGAGGACCAATGTTTCCAAAAGAAGGAAAAGTGGAAGGTTCCCTAGGACAAGGGGTTCCTCCATTAGTACTCCCAGGTGTTGATTCCATTAACACTAACTCGACCTAAGGTCCACTAAGTAAAACAACACACGCTATGAATCTAAGAAGAAAACAATCAAACAAAACTTCCCACAATGAAACCACTAGTTGGTGATGAAATCCAACGTCACGAGATCAATATAGGAAGGGACGGGGATAGAGAGGGTGGATTAGTTACGTTGGTGACCTACTTAATGGACTTACACCTTGGTGCAATCTTCCATGCAGTAATTGTGGATTTATCCTCCAAGGAGCCCGAGTGAGTTTGACCAATGTCTGTTCCAGGTACAGTGAGACTTCCCTTCACCGTCACCTTGTGTAAGACCCTGAAGATTATGGCTACTAAGGTAACCAACTCACAGTCAGCCCTGGGAGGGTACATTCGATAGTCCAATTCGAACGTATGGGTAGGATAACAAGTCTGAAATCCTTCAAGAGAACTGAGGACAAGTGGATCAGTAGAGCTCCAGAGGACCCTGAATAGATTCAGAGTTAACGAAGCACTAAGACCAAATGAAGACAGTTGAACCTCAAGAAGAACCCACAATATATGATCTGACTACTACGAATGGTTAAACCATGGAAGTATAATCTCTGTAACTCTCCCGAACGCGACCTCGTGTGTAACCCCTGTGTGAGAGGGGGATCCCAGTAAACTGATACGAGAATTGGATTTGCTCTCCCTATTGCAAGATGCTAAGTTTGTTTGACATCTTTGGAAAGTTATCCTTTCAACCTATTCCAAAGCCCTACACCTTAAGCTAATTTAGGTTTGCTAACAAAAATATAAAAAAGTCTAATAAATTTTAGTTTAACACTTGATTTTAAGGTTGTTGTTTACTCATATGTGTATGAGAGTGAAAACTAATGATATTAGGACTCAATTCCCAAAACATGCATAAGAAATGATAAGCAGTCTTTTCTTTCAATGAATGTCTATTTAAGGGAAGGAGTAGGATTTTCCTTTCACTTTCAAACACTAAGATGCAATGACCTCATGCAATAGTCCTCAATCAAGAATCCAATACAATGCTAAAATGTTCAAAAATTGGTTTCAATATCCAAAAACCAAACATGAAAAAATATCCTTTTGTTTATATGTGACTGATAATCAGTTTGATGTAAAGCTTTCTATGTTAACCAGACTTCAGGATCTGTGAGATTTAAGCAATCAGAAGAAAACTTCACATAAACAAAACACACCCTCATTGTGACCAAACAAGAAACAAAAAGAAAACCAAATTCAAACAGGAGGAAATTCTTGGAGAAAAGACCTCAAAGATCAAAATAAAATAGTGAATAGATCTTTGAATTTCCTTACAACAACTTTCATTCAGTCAGATAAATGAGAAGAAAGAAGTAGATTGACTACAAATCTTAAGAAAGAAGAGTGACTCAAAGCAGGGAAAATAGATGTCAACAATCCAAACAAAACATCATCCATCCTTAGAAATCAAATATTTGGAGGCTAAAAAATGACACACTGAGATGGTAGTAATCTTGAGTAGGTGAAATCAACAAAAATGGACTCAAAGATCAACTCCCCATAAGGTTTTTACAAAAAACAAAATCAACGCTCTGGTGTCAAGTGCACCAGATCATTGCAACGCTCTATGGGAGGGTGCAAGGGAGTTCCAACACTCTGGTTGTAGAGGTAGGGGAGCGCTGGGCTCTATGAAGACCAAACAATTGCCCAAAACTAAAAAAAACTCAGGAAATCCAAAAATTGAGTGTGTATGGAATGAATCCAAGGGCCAACAACACATCTAAGAATCAAAGACACAGCATGAATAAGATCTAAAGTGAGCAAAGGCCAAAAATAATACCAAGGAAGGAAACCAAAACTGAAAGCTTCGATCCCCAGTGGAGTTGTCAATTTATGTTGTAGGAAAATCCCCCTGCGGACAAGTGGATTTCCTCTTGAACCCTAAATCTCTAAGATCAAGACAGAAAGGTGCTAACTTTGGTCACTGACATCCTTTTAAACCTATCTAAGTCAATCAAATAGAGAAAAGGAAGAAGAATGTACCTTTTTGTTGATGTTTGTCCTTGCCTAGTCCAAGTTGAGCCTTGATCCCCAAGCTCTTCAACAAGTCCTGCAATCCAATAAAAATAAAGACAAAACAACTTCCTATTCTACCATGATTAATACAAAACTAGATATATCTATCAAAGACAAGTTCATGTAGGCATACACAACCTTGAAAGAAATAGGCCAAGAACATGTATTAATGAGAACTAGATAGGTATACTTACAGACCTTTGATGAAGTTGCATCAGCCTCTTCCATCTCTCCTTGTCCAACCCCTTACTCAAATAATCCACAATCAAAATCAATATGATTTACTGATTATCTCCCTTATGAGATCATAAGTTTGATGCCTTCAATGTCCTCTCAATACCACTTCTCATGAGATCATAAGTTAGGTATCTCTCAATCTCTCCATGCCTTCACCATGAGAAGGCCTCCTTATATAAGCTTGGAGAGACCCAACCACCTTAGAGATTCTTGGGATAGGTTGAGGATCCTTCTCCATCAGTTGTGGATCTTCCCTAAGATCCATCCTTGACCTCAGATTCGAATCCAACCAACTCCAAAGATGAGGGGGATTTTTCCCTGATTTTCCTCAACAGCCCAAGATTTCCTCAAACAACCCAACGCTCCCCTAGAATGGGGTATAGAGTGTTGCAACACTCCCCCAAAGGAGGGAAAGGAGTGCTGGAAATCCCTGATAGTGGACAGGGGAGCGCTTCCCAAAATTTCCTTAAAAAATCCCAACGCTCCCCCAGAAGGGTGCACAGAGTGCTTGAACGCTCCCCCAAAGAAGGTCAAGGAGCATTGGCCTTTAAAATTCATTTTTAAGTGGTTTTTTTCATGTCAAAAGATTTGTACTCTTCATCAAATGATTTCTTCTTCTTTAACTAGTCTCTGAGGGTGCCTTCAAGTGTTCCTTGTGATGTCGTTCGAGACACGGCATGGTCAAGATGATTGTATGCTATCTGCGACACTTGCGACACTTGTGGCCAAAATGCGACACTTGCGAAACTTTTAATGACGACAATAGGTCATCATTGAAGTGAGTAATTTTGATGTGTAACAATAAGGGTGATTTATTAAAGGGTTTATTTTGGATTAGGGATAGGAAACAATCCCCTCTGAGTAACTTACCCAATATTTTAGGAAAGATTGCAAGGTACCTCTCAACTTTTGATTATTTTATGAGTTTGAGTGATGATATGGAGGATCTCGTGTTATCTATTAAGGGTGATAAGAAGGAAGACTATATGTATAATCTATGACCTAAGAAAGAATATGGATTGTTTTTTGAAGGAGGCATTGAAAGAGGA
>SNQJ01S0070907.1:8286-22012 GCA_010110895.2 Picea sitchensis
TCTCTCTCTCTCTCTCTCTCTCTCTCTTCTCCAACTACAGCTCCGAAACTTGTCTCTCAATGAACAAGTGAGTGTGTGTCTAAGTGAGGCACTAGCCTCCTTATTTATACAAGACTGGCATGTGTGGGAGTGTCCTTTCACTGGCAGTGCCAACTTCTTCTCCTAGGTGGTTATAACCACCTTTATTGTATTCTGGGGCTTTTTTGATATATTCTGGGGCTGACTTCTTCTTTTGCCTATTACAATTATATTATGACGAATCCACAAAAGGGGATTTGGTCCTTTTACAATAGCTGACATGATCAATCCACAATGGGGATTGATCCAATGAATAATATATCAAATGATAATAAGAATACACTTTGCAGTTACATTATTTCAACAGGAAATGCATGACAATGGCACAGAAATGGCATGGAATGGAAAGGTTTGACAATGAAGAGGAAATGAAAATGGCATGCCATGGAATGACTTGGTAAGGAATGAAAATGGCATGACAATGACATGCCATGGTAGTGGCATGGCATCAACAGGTTTGTGGGATTGGGTTTGGGAGGGTCCTTTGTCTCCTTGTGTGCTCTAACCCAAAATTTGGGTTGCAATGTGGAATAACCTCTCATAGATGGTGAAGAGAAAAGAATGATGGTTTCAAGTCACCTTGGATGAATTTTGGTAGCATAGCATTACTTTCTATGGTGTGTCATGAAATGCAACTTCAAAACCTTTATTTTTAGGTGGAAAATGATACCCATTCTAAGATCTAGTTTCCATGTGAACTCTCTCGTTCTATTGATCAAAATCAATAAGTTTAGCGTACATCATGGAAGACCAAATAAATGTTATTAATAGTTGATAGGTTTAAATGTTTTTACATATACCCACTACACAATCTAAACAAACATGTGCATTAATGAGTCATTGACTAGTCTTTTTGGCATTTGTGAAGGGTTACACATAAATCAAATGATTTTATATATGTCATGCATAGAAATAGGGGATTACTATTTTTGCCCTAAAAAAAATACTGAGTTGAAATTGTTAGGTGATTTACAATTATGTAGAAGATAAATGATAAAATTTATTTCTATAATAAATTATTGTAATATGCCATTTTTTAGGTCACAATATTTTCAAGTGACCACTATTTGAGTGTGGATTTTCATTGGATTTAGATGGAGATAATTCAAGAGGTAGTCCATATTGTTGGTTGTGAGTTAGAATATGGATATCCACAACATTCATGCAAATAATTCAGAAGGAATGATCTATCGATGATGTAGAGATACATGGTTGATTAACAAACAATGCTACTCGAGAACCATTAATTGCTTATGGATTTAACACTTAGAAATATTTTCCACCATAAGTTATTCCTTAATGCATAATGAAAGTATTTATAGTCACTTTAGAAACAAATCAAGAGATTAATACACATAAAATTCATACACTTTGGAATTCAGACACTTTGAAATTCATATCTTCATCAACATCAAATGTATAAACAATGAGATTCATATAAAACATGCCATGATATATATATATATATATACACACACACACACACACTCAACATCGTCTAAATTGTACATTTTTTACAAAATGGAAACTCATGCCTAGTATACAAAGCGACAAGTGCCCTAACATAAAAAACATCTATATCATGGCCTAGATACAAAATGACAGTAGTTGGTCAATCATTGACCATTTCCACCCTCACCACCCTTAGTAGCATCCTGAAAATCTATCTTTCTTCTCTTGCTCGAGGATGCACCTAGAGAAGTTCTAGGCCTGGGCGTGCTTCAACCCTCTGGAGACTGCACAAAGAATAAACAGTGTTATAATTTTTTTCATCAATGAATTAATAGACATACAAAATGATACTTTGTAATTTAACCTAAGACAACTCACCACATATAAAAATGTCAATCGTGAGGGTGTTACCCTCCTCCATGACCCCAATATCTCTACTATACCACCCTACATCAGTTACAAGGATCAAGTCAAGAAATTAAACAAATATGCATAAAAAAAAATTCATGAAACATAAAAAATTATCATCAATGCATTATCTCACTATGAATATCTCAAGCATTGATGGAGATTCACTGGTAGATGGAGCACTAGGTTGTACAACCTTCTCTGAGACAACCTCTACTGTGGTAGTATCTGTCAATGGGGCCGAAAGTGGTGGTGGGGGTGGGTGACAGACAAGTGGGTTGTGATGGACCCTCACAGGCTATACAAGTGATTCCAACACCCTAGGCCTAGAGAAAGGTAACCCAAAAACAACGTCTAGGTGCCCAAGGGGTGCAACACTACTATACCTAGTAAATATATTGGTGCCCTGCATACATATGAATAAAATTGAACTATTACTACCAAATAGTAAAATTAAAAAAACATAAACACAAACAATTTGAGAATTATACAATATTTAACTTTACACATGATACATGTGACGTTCCTGACTTGTCCATCCTATATGGACAATCCCCGACATCACCTGGTGCCAAATCCTGTAGAAACACGAGAACATATAAAAATTTGAGGATGTCATAAAATAAAGAAATGACTATGCTGAATCTATCAAATGCGATACATTGCTATGTGTACAATGCACCCAATGAACATGTTGCCTTACTGTTGCATTAGTGGTGGGGCTAGGCACTGATGCATCCATAGGCGTAGAGGGTCTGCTGCTGGGATGCAACAACTGCAAAACAACATACAATCAAATATCTATATAAATACACAAAATAAAAAATAAATATATAATGATGAAGAACATAAAGAGGGTTAATATACTAACCTCCTCCATGAAGCTATGTTGTCCATTAGGATCTATAGGCCCATAACATGTCTGCCCATAGCTCGAGCATCTATGAGGTTCACATGAACGACTTCTATGTCCATGTGCCCTCTCCTCACTGTACTCTCCTGCGCATGCTGGTGCTCCAACCCCTCTATCAATGTCACTGGTAAGCACCTCTTGCCAAGATAGTGGAAAAAAACTACCGTGTTGCACTAGGCTATGAGTCAATGATGAGATGGCTAGCTGTACCTGTTGCAAGTTCTCTGCAACAGGAGGATGTTGGGTAGGGGGGTCAAGCCTTCGCCTGGGGGATGGGGACCTAACAAAGGGTCACACCTAGCATGCTCTCGGTCCTGTACAGACCCTCGACTCACCCCATGGAAGTCACCAATGTCAAAGTAGTTGACATGCTTACCTATAATAAACTCAGCCCACATTTTCCCCAGAAAATATAAGGGCATCTCCCTATTATTGCAGGGAGGTTTATCAAAAACCATATACCACCTATCCGTCTAGTTTTGATTAATTTAGGGATGGATGCACTAGTCAATGGAGATGTGTTTCCTGGTCAATGGTAGTTCTTGTCCATTTCTTAGATCCCTAAAAATAGACAATATTTTTTGTTTTGAAATGCCCAGTTCTTTGACTTGGTTTTTGTCCAAACCAGTGCTATAGTACTTGTACATTCTTGCCTTATAATTAGAAGTAGAGGTCAATTTCCCTTGGGCACTTGCAATGGACTGCAATATGATGTCCACAGAAGTGACCAAGGAGACTCTGCTCAACTTTCTAGTCTCCCTTAATTGTTCCTCAAGGGATTGTAATATAGCCAACCCCTCATCAATTTCGGTGTTTACATTGTATTGTGGTGGTGGGTTGGGGTTTTCATATTCTTTGTTTTCTTCTGAGTTTAAATTGTCTTGGAGTTCCATTGTATTTTATATGCTGCAATTTAAAAGCCATGGCATGTAAATTAGGTTCCTTTTTTATTTAAAACACAAAATTACATTTTTTTTTTAATCTAGATTATTGGGAGAAAAATACTAATTTGGAATGACTAAATTGGATTAAAATAAAGAAACTGTGGCAAGATCCACCCTTTCTTCCTCCTCTCTAGCTCCACTATATTTTCCCAATGAGAGAAAGGCTAGCTCAATTTGTGCAAGGTGGGGCCCACATGGGTTCTTAAGACAACTCACTCGTTCCTGCCACTAAACCTGTTCCTGAGAGTGTGTTTTCTTATTCTTGCCCTTCCACTTTTTTGGCCACAAACTTCTTGCAGTCATCCACATATTTATTTATATTGAACTTAGTTAAATTGGTAATTTGAGATATTGATCTTCTTTGATTCAAATACACAAATTTTGTTGTCACACATTCTCCTTATTTAATTGAATAATTTTCTTAACACAATGTAGATTGTAACTACAATAATAAACTAAATATAATTAAAAAAAAGAGCAAAAATCTATCTTCAATCATCTTTTTTTCTTGTTGTATAACTGTTTTACTTGTGGCTACATAAATCTGGGCCAAATAACAATTTTTTGTTAAATTACATTTCTGAATCCATAAATAGATTCAGCCTGTTGAAAACCCTAAAAACACTCTAACTATACATACTTAAGCCACTCAAATTTGGAGCAAATTTAAACTAAAAAAAAAAAAAAAATCCTCTATAAAGCTTAAGCCTTAGACTAAGGCCAATCTATCTTCGTCCTATATTTTTTAAATGACTTCATATATCCTAGTTTAAAATGTATGATAATTTATTTCTTATACGAAACTTCATATTTACTGTTTTTGTCGAAACACTACTTGCAATTTGCGTTGAAAAATGTAATTTACGTGGAGTTTAAACATATCACGTGTCTTCTAAATTTCTGTTCTCTAAACCATTTTTTTTTTTTCAAAAAGATTCGGCGTCAGTAGAATGTTTACAAAACCTGAATCTATTGAATTCAACATTATAGGCTCTTTCTCCTGTCATTTGCTTACTTGTTAACTCCTACCTCAACCTGCAGGAAACCAACCATTTCATCATCTTAGTTTTCGTGAAGAAAGTGATGGTAGAGTCCAGACTCCAAACAATAAATATAGCTTATAAGAAACCAATGACGCACTTCAATACAGAATGCCCTGCCTTTACATGCACGACATTTAAGGCGATCTCCAGTTGGTAGCGTTAAATAAATTGCTTTTACGCTACCAACTTCTTTTGGCACCGTCGTTGGTAGCCAAATGTTTGTTGTTAGTTGACCGTGTCGTTTTAATGAATACATTTATAGGTTGGGGCAGATGGAGTTGGATTTTGAAATTATATTATAGAATAGAATGTTCCAAGGATAAAGAGTTAGGAGGGATTCTTTTGCTTATGCCGGATAACATTCAAGAAAGTCTGGATTGTTGTTGTCTGTTTCTTTTGACCGCTTCAATTATTCTAGGATTTTGGAGAAATTTATTGATCGCTTTTGCAGGAGCTGAATACGTCAACGGCCGCCTATATTCAATGCAAATCAGCATACACGTATTCAATACAAATCAATATATGGATTAGGTCAACAGCCGCCTATATTCAATACAAATCAGCATAAATGGCTTGTCCAGATCACTTTGGCCTGTTTTTCATTTTCATATATATATATATTATAATAAATAGTAGTATAATATATATATATGTTTTATATCAATAATAATCTATTTTTAAGGTCGATGAAGTCAGCACATCAAATTGGTGCTTGGATCTATGGAGTCTGAAGGTAGCATACATATCTTACACTGGCGGATTTGAACCTATGACCTCTTAAGAGAAAACACATTCTTAACCATTAGACCCACAAATGCTATGTATGGACGATATCTTAGATCAAGACCCACAAATGCTATGTATGGACGATATCTTAGATCAAAAGTTTTTGATGTATAAATTTGAATTATGCATAATTTTGAACTACATATAATCAATAAACTTAATAGTTATAAAAGTTAACATAAAGAACTTCTATGTTTAAATTAAAATTTAAATTTAAGTAATCATTCATATATCATAGTATTATTATTTTTAAGGTTTTGACAAGTTTAACTTCTATGTTTAAATTAAAATTTAAATTTAAGTAATCATTCATATATCATAGTATTATTATTTTTAAGATTTTGACAAATTTAAATAATGAGTCAATATATTTGATAATGTAATTTTATTCATAACCATATTAATAATGACTATACAATTATTTCCTTTTATTATAAAATATGATGGTATTTGACTCAATTGACATTATTTTAGTTTCATACAATAATCATTTAACTTTACTTATTTTATTTGATTAACAAAAAAAATAATAACCAATACCATAACCACAATGATAATTGAATTTACAAATAATTGGGACCAAACCTTCAATGTATATTGTTACCAATTTGGTTACAATATTTTTCAAAAACAAATACATTGTTTAATATGGAAATGGTTAAGTTACTTTATTAATATTTATTTTATTAATAATAATAATCTATTTTTAAGGTCACCACAAAGCCAGATATCAAATTGGAACTCCCTCCACTGAGGGATTTGAGTGCTAAAGTCTAGACCTCCAAAGAAAAAACACATGCTCTTAACCATTAAGCTCAAGTTGTATATATTAAATATCAAATATCAAATTGATTATAATTAATGTATAATATATTATACATGAATTAATAATACATTAATTAATCTATTATACATGAATTCATGTTTATTAATAATTTATTAATATAAAAAAAGGTGTGGTCAAAAGACTCCGAAGATAAAAGTGATAAAAGTGAAGATACATTGCATCTAAATTAACTTGTTGGGGAACTTCATGTTACCATTGGCTGTGATTTCACATGTTCTTTCTTCTTCTTTCCAACTATCGTCCAATCTTCATTAGCAAATGTTGGACCATTTGTAATGTCTACGATTCCTAGATTTTCTTTATCTGAAGCTTCTTGTTTTTCTTGATTCGAAACCTCCACAACATCAACCTAATCTTCCCAATAGGTCAATGGCTGAGGGGATTGTTAGATCCAAAGTCCCTTATTTGAGACCCGGAGGGCATATGCCTCTTTCTCCGAATTTTGAGTGGATTTGTGGCATGAGACTTGAGATAAAAAAAGTGTGTTGAATAGGAGGATCTGTTTGAGAAGGATTTTCATTATCTTGCGGAGGCTCTTTATAGTATTTTGAAATTACTTGATGGTCGTCATTAGATCCAACCCACCAAGTGGATTTATGATGCTTTTTAATCTTCCTAGACCCTTTAGGACAATGAAATGCAAGATGACCTATTTCAAAACATGATCTGCAATGCAAGGAGACTCTCTCATAGTCAATTTTCTGAGGCCAAGAGTTATTTTTACCAGTAAGAATAACTTCAACTCAGAATCCTTTACTGAAGCCTATTTCCACACAAATACAAGCATAAGTAGAGGTGTTGTTCCTCATAGTTTCACAACTTGCGAAGTAGAATTTTCTTAGTGCCGAACCAATGGCTTTGAGAGATGGTAAGCCCCAAAAATGAAAGGAAAGATTGGGAAGTGTCACCCAAACTAGGGTTGAAGAGAGAACATCAGAAGCTGGATTGAAAGAAAGAGACCAAGTTTCGTGCACAAACCTGAGTTTCTCCAAAACCACAGACCTGAGTTAAAAACCAGATCTCGATCTTCCTGCATGTCAAACTCAACAATGAAGAAGCCTTTGGCATAATGATGAATGAAATTTTGTTGCTGCATTATAGGGATCTAGGTAACAAAGATCTAGTTGTTAAGATATACTAACTTTGGTAAAAAAACATTGAAGTGATAGACCAAACTCATGGATCTGTAATATTCCTCCTCTACATCGACATCTTGTCCCATGGGAATGATAAGAGATGGGACTTTCTGAACTAGGAGAGATGAATAAGATGAAGTAGATTCGTTCTTAACAATATGTGAAAAAGAAGCTCCAAACTGCAAGATAGAACCCAACTTGGACAAAGAAATGGAAGGAACAACCCCACGACCCGGGGTTGTGGCAATAACTAAAGACGCTACCTCCATGACCGTTAAAGGAAGCCTGAGCGACTCGATCAATCCAAAGCTAGTTAAAATTTCCAATTTTCTTATTCATTCTCTAAATGAGAACGAGAATTAAAAAATAAATTGGGAACACTACCTCAAGGTACCTCCATGACTTGCCCTCACGAGAATTGAATCTTACCGAATGGTGAAAACTTCTCCCTTTCCACCATTAAATCCAACCCCTTTAATCATTTATAAACTAAAAACTAAAATATAATGATTTTAAAAATTAAAAATTATATTATTTGTTTTAGAAGATGAGTTTAAATTGAAAATTTATTTAATACGAAGATTGTTTTTGTTTTTTGGTTTGGTGATGTGTTTGTCACGTATGTGTGGCTAGCCTATGGTCTTAAAAAAACCTCTACCATCCATAAAGCAGTGGAAACTCCACCTGGGCCACACCCACTTTTTGTGGGCCACACCAACATATTAAACACATTTAATATAAGGATGGTTAAATTACTTTATTAATAATACATTAATAATTTTAAACACATTTAATATAAGGATTGTTAAATTATTTTATTAATAATTTTTGTTAAATTATTTTATTAGGATTGTTAAATTATTTTATTAATAATATATTAATAAATTTTGTTAAATTATTTTATTAATAATATATTAATAATTTTTGTTAAATTATTTTATTAATAATATATTAATAATTTTAAAAATCAAAATATAAAGATTTAAAAATTAAAGTTTAAAATTTTTTTTTTAAAGAAGAAAAGTCGAAATTAAAGAAGGAATCTAACCAAACTATAAAAACAAGATTTATAAAGTATATTATGTTTAAGAATATTTTATTTTTTATTTTTTATTTATTTTTATTAAACTTAGAGAGTTATTTAAAAAAACTTGTATTATAAAATTTTAAAATTTAATATATGCTTATAATTTGTTGAATTATTATTTTTTTTTTCAAGGAAATCTCGGTGGAAAACTAGAGCACTTCTCATGATTCATGGATGGTAAATGAGGTAAATCCTCAAGAGAGTGAAACCCGTGACCTCCCAACCTAATCACAGAGGTAGATATTCACATGCATTTGTTGAATTGTTTTATTTATTTTAATTCTCATTGTTGAATAAAGAAGAACATACTATAAATTGTTATACTTAATCTTTTTGCGCTAGATGTTGGTTAATCATGGGGAGCTAATTCTTACTTACTTTAAGACAACCATCCCTATTCAAGTTATTTGGGTGCTCAATTGTCTCCAAAGCCTCTATAAAACATCTCTTGTAATGGTGATCTTCCCTTGCAAGGATTTTGGTGTCCCGTAGGCACACAAGGTGCTTGGCTACAAGGGAATGCTTCGATAATGTTGAAGTGCGAATACACTCTTTCCTAATGTATGCCACATGCTATTTAATCCTTACATGAAATGAACAACCAATTTCTTCAATAGAATATTTTCCATAGGAGCATGCAACCTTGTAGGCACCTTTGTATTAACGGTGGTCAACAATGTCTTTAACCGACCTCATTTTCTATCTAATAGTTACCATTGAATTGAATGAAGTTGTAATTTACTTCCTCATTAGGACCTTCACAATCTTATTAGTGACCCCTTAGATGTAAGGAAGGTACATCTTCTTATTATTATAGAGTTCACCATTGCGAGGATGAGACCTCCTTCAGATGAGACGTTCTTCCTACTTCCTCAATTACCTTCTTGATGTCCTTGTTCCTATAGCCTATTGTCTTAAATACCTTGTTTAGGTAGTCTTTGTTTTGTTCAAGATTCTCATCGTCTAATATTCTCATCACTCTCATAGCCAAGGTGTTAAGAACACCAACCTTTTGAGAAGGGTGGTGGTAGGTTTGAGTATGAGTTTTCTTCCTAAATAATTTATGTCCAAGAGTTCCATTTTGCTTCCTAGTAATCAATGCATCTAGGATATGGATGCTCCTATTATCTTCTAACTCCATGGTGAACTTAATATCTTAAGAGAGAATGTTGATGTGCTAAAAATTCTTGTTCAACTCATCATTTCCATGGGACCACTTTACATTGGTATCATCCATGTATCTCTTCCATCTTGGTAGCTTTAGGGAGTAAGAGTCAAGAGTTTTTTTTTTTCAAAATGTTACATAAAGAAGTTGGAAAATATGGTGAGAGAGAGGACATCATTTCTACACCACCGATTTTCTTAGAGAATCAGTTTGAAACTAAAAGACGTTGAGTAGAGACATACTTCTACCAATATTGTTGTCTTTGAGTTTATAATCTCATTGATTACCTACACAACCTCATTTAATGGAATTTTCATGATGATATGTAAATTGTTGTGGATATTACATTGGAATAGTTTGTCACAACAGATCTAATAAAATACTAAAATATTTACTATTAAGGTTATTTTTCCTTTAGATCTCCATAATATTTAGTTATTGATTTTCTTCTTATGCATGAAATAGATAAAATGCGGAAAATAGATAATTTAGTAAAATACAATCACACCATCCACAAATAAACACAAGATATGACTTGGGAAACCCAATACGTGAGAAAACCCAACTAGAAGGTGAGGCTACTCTGCTCTCTTTTCTCTGCTATAGAAATGATGCAAGTACAAAGAAAGAGGCACTCTCGGTGGAGTTTCCTTTGACCTATGGCCTGTATGGATGCTACATAGTATCTCCGCTTTTGTTATGCTCACATAATACCACTCTCAAATACTATGCTCAGCTATGGAACAAGACACAATGCAAAATAATGGAACCCCTTCTCCTCCTAGTGGCCCAATATTTATCATAGCTTGATAACCATATAGGGGTAGGTTTTTTACTTCCTCAACCTTCAATTGTGATAAGGTTTTGGACCTTCTAGAATATTCTTAGAAAATACACTACGTGTATATCCCCTCATGTCTAAGTAATGGAGCTTGACGTGGCATCCACTCGCACCATGGTGATCAATACGATAGGTCAACTTGCGTGAGACACAACTTTTTCATACAAACTCCGATTGATGAACGATTTTCACCATTGGAAACTTATCGATGTGTAGCATATAGAGTATTCAAACATAATAAGATTTGAAACAAAAAAATATCGTTTGATGCCTCAAAATGGCTCTTGAAGATTTCAGATGGTTTTTTGGACCAATCGTCGAAATGACCCTACAAGTTGATTGCTCCAATATTTTCACCCTTAAATTAATGAGATAGATGAAAAATAATATAGCAATCCAATCCAAAACATGTGAAGTGTGAAAAAACATCAAAGATTCTTAATTCTTTTTATAACCCTTAATTTTTAAACTCTTTACATTTTAGCCTTTAATTTTTTTTTATAAGTAAGATCTATATTAAAATGGAAAAAAATTACATATCAACCTACAGGATTTGCAGTTCCAGTCCCACAGATACCATGACAGTCTATGTGGTTCCATGTCTTCAAAAACAAAAAAAAATAGTGCTTGCCCCAGAGGGGAAACTCGGTCTTAACCAATTAAAAAATATAACAAAATTGAAACAAGGCCTTATCTATGTCTAAAAGACTAGATAACACAGTAACATAAGAAACAGAGAGCATGATTTCACTATTCATTTGAAACCTGAGGGCTGGTGAAGTCCACGATTCCCCTGTGAGTTGCAGCATTAGATGTATCGGTTTCATACTGTTAAGGAGTATTAATTTACAAAGTCAAAACAATTGGTTTTTTTGATTGAGTCTTGTGGTCATGTATTAGCTTCTCAAAAACCATGTGTCAAGGTCCTAGGATCAGTGTCCCATGACAAATTTTTGGGTTCATTCACTAATGAGTCAAGTTTGGGTTTTATTGAGTCATGTCTAGGGAGTTAGAGTTTCATTCCAAGTCATAGTTAAAGTGGTCAGTCTTGTCCTGAGGTCAAGTCAGTTTTTTATATGGTCATTTGTCATCATTTGAGAGGGTGAGTTTTAAAATCATTACACTATGTCTTAATAAGGTCATGGAAGCAGGTTTTCATGTGTACTAAAGGTTGTATTGCTTTCCCAATCCAATTTGTAACTCTTCAAAATGAGTAACCAATCAGTTCAAATGCACTATAAAATCTTCTAGCTTTTCACAACGACTACGCTATCATGTAAAATCACTTTAAAACTCTTCATAATGGTCATGAAATCGTGGGAATGAGGTCATGAACATTAGTACAGTCCTTGTAAATCAGGTTTTATAGTCATGTGGAATTTCCTCTTTTAAATCATCAAATTTTTAATTTGTTGAGAAACTGTGACTGTCTCAATGAAATTTCCTACATTTGCTGTGAAATTTCCCGTCTGCTACGAAATATCTGGATTGAATGAACCTACTGCTAATTTCTAAAATACTACCTAATCATTGGACACCCTTGAAGCTTAATTGTTGTTGTAGATTCCTCAGGTGCTAAAACCCTAAATCTCCTATCAAAATTGTGCCAACTTTATTTGTTGCGAAATTTCTGTTAGTTTGTTGTGAAATCCTTGTTGCTAAAATCCTATAGCTCTATCTTTCAGAAAAACCCTAACACACCAAGATTCCCTGCATAGTATTTAAGTCTTAATGCCCCTACACCCACCATCATCTCAACATTCTTCACCAATAGCTATGGAGAAAAACAAGAAAAATAACAAAGTACACAAGGGGGGTTACATAGTGAGGTTTGAACCCCAGGGTTTGCAATTACAGGACTCAAATCCCATTTTCAAATAATCTTTCCAAGCAGTAGGATTCCTCACATTCTGTGAAAAGCTACAGGAGGACACATGGAGGTGGCTGGAATATCCCTGATCCCGCTAATCAAGATATTTGCTACTGATCATTATTTTGTCTTGCAGATCTGATACATTGGGGGTTTCTGGATGTGTTTCAGTTGTATGTTTGAGATCTTGATGGTTATTGTAGGTGCATGTGGGTTATTGCATGTGCATGTTGATTATTTCATGTGCATGTTGCATATTTATGGTTTAAACAACATATAAAGGATGCATGCAGAAGTAAAGAACATCAACTACCCAATATCATGTATTATATGGTTCAAGCAAGGAAATACAATAGCCTACTGGAAATATAGAATATAAACGTCATCCATATCTCATGGATCAACACTGGAATACAATCAAATAACATAAAAATACCCGTGATCAGAAGATGATAGCAGATTTGATGCATGCACGGATAGATTGACGAAAATATGTGATTTCAGAGAAATGCGGTAACCGCTACCAGTTGGAAAACTCATCTGGGATTTTAGATCATCGGAATACGCTGAAAACTACTCCAAAAGAAGTGCCCTGAGCTCTAGACTGAAATGGATGAGTGTTGGATCTCGAATCTGGTCTCTGAGGCACTGGATTTGGACCCCTGGGGGGGTTTGTGCACCTCCTGGGGGCCCTGGATGCGCCCCAAAGGATTCCACCAATGGAATCTGCTACTATATGGCTCAAAACAATCATCTCGCCAAATAAGGAAATGGGTCGGAAGGATTTGTCCAGATCTTCTTTGATACTCTGCATGAAACACCAAATCTCTGTCCAGAAGAGCGATGCCCTAAATGGATGAATGAGTCGATCTGAAATATTCCATCTTCAGAATATAACGATAGATGGCTCAATAGAAGCGCCCTGGCTGGATCTCAATTGGGTTGGAAGGAAACTGCACTTTGGATATGGATCTCGTGTAGCTCTCCAAACCCTCAAACTAACTTGCGCCCTCACTGGCTGAGCTATGCACTATGCAATGGATACTCCTGAAAAATACGGTGAAATACCTGGATGGTATCTCCGATGGGCTAGGGTGTGTCTCTCAACACCGAAACCGATCAATGGTGGTGGTTTCCTCCAGAAATCCACAAAACA
>SNQJ01S0070907.1:31512-58531 GCA_010110895.2 Picea sitchensis
TAATTAATTAATTAATTAACCATTTTACCTCTAAAAAGTGATTTATCCATCTTGATGGCTTCTCCGACCAATGAAAGTCACTTCTCATCATCTTATCTTGTAGTGCTCTTCCTCCCGATTTTGATGAGCTATTACAATAAGAGGTTTCTCCAAGTAATATGCCCATTATGACCTTCTTAGTGAATTTAATTAATATATGACCCATAATAACTCAAAATTATGGAAATCGTCGGAATGCAATGAAACTAAAGCCCAGCTGTGCAGAATGGATCTTGATGATGATCGATGCAATTTGGGCCCAAATAAAACCCTCAATATCTCCCGAACTCTCTATCACCCCTATCTGGCTACTCGGGTAGGCATAACACTCTGAAATGTTGTAATGTTATAATGTCCCAAAATGGGGACATTACAATGGCTAAACAATTTTCCCTAAATTTTGATGGGGTCAAAACGAAGGTTGGATCATTGGAAATTCAGGTCACAGAGCAGACAATTGCCTCAACAACATAGATGCACCTGCAAGGTGAGAGGTGGTTCAAAGGGACTCCTCTAGATTCCTCCTACTATAATGATTATTTCAAGTAAGAATTTTAGAATGAGAACCTGTCAAAAGGGGTGCCAAGGAGCCATATGTTAGAACACCATGACCAACTACTAAGAGTAATCCAGAGATGCTTCACTTGTGAGGGATGTTTCAACAAGGTGTACCCATACCATATCAGACTGCTCATACACTTTATAGCTAAGAAAACTCTAAATCTTCCATATTACCTTTGTAAAACCTTGGGGAAAATGGTTGATAGAGTACAAATCAAATCTAAACAAGTCGAGCCTAGTCTTTTCCATTTCAGTCTCATTAAATTGTTACTCCTTGAGGATCTTAAAAAGACAAATAGGGAATGGAGTGCTTTTTTGTCTACATCAAGATTTTGTGCAGAAACCACTAGTTCCTCACCATCCAAGGGAAGTTCCCCTTCCACAAGTACTAAAGAAACATCTAGTAGTTTGAAAAGGAAAAAGGGAGATGACAAAGAAAATCCTATTGTGATTGAAACCCTTGAGACTGCACCCAAGACCTCTATTAGAAAAACATCCAATAAAAAGGGTAAAAATCCATTTCAGGGTGTTGAGGCAGTTGTAAACATTGAGGAAACCCTTGACAGTAAGAGGAGCAAGATGAAATGAAAAAATCTCATTTTCACTCCTGAAACAAAAAAATTGGAAAAACCCATGAAACCATTCACTAGTTCTGCAAAAAAAGAAGCTAATTCCTACAGATGAAATTCCTGCAGATGAGACATTTCCCTGTCATGAAATTGAGGATGTTATAGAAGAAAAACCTCAACCAGAAAAAAAAATTGATGTTTACTCTAGAAGTACTTGACAAAGAAAGAGTTGGAAGATGTTGGTTGTTATCTCTTCCACTTCTTCTTGGGATGACCCATGTTCGCATCCCAACATATTTCCAACAAAACCCTATAAACTATCATCCCTCTTGAACTAGAAGGAAACATTGCGCAGTCTCACCCGAGATAGATTTTATGGGTGACTGCAATACTTAGGTGTTTGCAGTCTAGGAAAGAGTGGGGATCTGGGATTGTGTTCTTTATTCCTTATGCATTATCCTTGTTAATTATTCAAGTACTTCTATGATTTATTCATCTTTAAACCTATGCATGCATGTTGATATTTCTAGTTTAACCATTCCTTCACAAGATAATGATCAACAAAAAGTAAAAATTCATTAATAATCACAAATAGCACACAAGTTTACCATGGTTCACCCCCTCTCAGGCTACATCCACAAATATCTGGTTCTATGCTCCTTTATTTATTCTACTGCAAAATATTTCGTTTTGCGCATTACATATTCCGTAATACAATCAAGATGAGGGTAAGAACCCTCTATGAAGTGGACTAGATCACACCAGGCTCCTCAACCTATGACCTAACCCTCTAAGACTACCTTACTCGACTCTTCTACAATACTTATTCTCCTCAACATCTTACAAAATCACAATAATCACTCTCTTTGTTCTTAACGGACATCCTCTCTCTCAAAATAATTCCTCTAACAACCACAAAAATGACCTCCTAGACCACCTAGGTCCTTATTTATACTACTTTTTGGCTTATATCCATTACAATCTTTGTAAAAAAACCTAACCCTATTATGGTTAGGCTTTCCTATCTATGCGCCACATTGCTTTTCCTTCTTTTTATGCATGTTTCTTTCTTGCCACTTCTTGCGCATGCTCCAAAATTAGGTCTTCCTTTCCAAAATTAGGTCTTTCCCCAAAATAGATCTTTCTCCAAAATTAGGCCTGCACGAAAAATATAATTCCTTCTCAAAATAGGCCTGCACTCAACAGACCCCCAAGACTGGCATGCGGCTCATACCAAGCCACTCAGGTAGTGCACACTCCTTGTACAACCTCTACCAAGTTGTGAAAATTTTCTTCTAAATTTTCCCTTCTGGATTTCTCTTATGCAACTTTCTCTGTGTGATCCTCTACCCTCTACACCGTGATGTGTTCCTTCAGAGACTCTTAGTTGTTGACATGATCTTGAGCCATCCTTATCTTCTCCTCCTCTAGTTCCACAATTATTTACGCTGCTTTCTCCTGGAGGGGTTTTAACTGGGATTTCCTTGCCTACTTGTTATTCTACGTAGTCTTCAATTCTGTCTGTAGGGTCTTCATCTCCTGCGTGCCCTTCAAATGCTCTATAATGTTGATGTCCTTTTGTCACTGCTTCAGCTCCTGGATTGAAGTGTTGATTTCCTCCTCTTGTTGGTCTAGTTGTTGGACCTTGTTATCTTCCTCCAACATTGTCCATAGTTGCGCGGTCCTATCAAAATGCTTTGTGACATTTTTGGCTTCTCTTTCCATCATTTCTACTTGCAGGGCTTCCTGTTGTTCCCTTTCAGCTACAACTTTAGGAGGAGTGGTTGGCGTTAACTTTTCTTTGAGTTATTCTTTCTCTTTATTATAATATTAGAGCGTCTGCGCAATGATTTGAATCTTTTCTTTCGCACTGCTCATGGTTGCCTGCACGCTGTCTGGAATTTTTGTGAAGACTTCCTTCAAATTCTGCTTCAATTTATCTATGTGCTTCTTCTCCTCCTCTGTCTCTAGCTGGACCTATTCTATCACAGTTTCAAATGCATCATTTCCATATCTAGTGACTTGCAATTATGTAATATTTTATCTAGCTCATGATTGCACTTCCTGTGTGACACTGACTTATAAATTGTACAATTCCTTTGTTTGTATTTTAGACAATACCAATTGCACCCACACCAGGTCTTTCAATGGTGTCTATGTTATGGCCTTGTCGACCCGCAACATCTCTATTTTTATCTGGAATCTAGGGCTTTCTTATGCTACGATTCGGATTGTGTCCTCCTTGTTCTACATAGTTCTCCCCCCTACTTCTATCGGTAAGGGGATTGGTTCTTCTCCCCTCTCTTGTAGTTGGGCTACTTGTATACATTCTAGGACTTGCTTAATGTCATCCAAATTGTTCCTTATCCTTCCTCTTTGATCCTCGGCCTCCTCATACTCTTCCGCTACGTAGTCCTACACCCTCTCCGTGACTAGATCATCATCATCCTTAGTGATTGTGTATTCCAAGATTTATTTGTGGGACTTGGCCTTCTTGCATGACCCACCTATATGTATAATCAGTTSTTTGGGTGGCCCTGTCTCTTGCGGAGTAGTTTCGGATGGGTTTTTTTGTGTCGTTGTGTCCCCCCTTCCTTGTCATTCMTGCACTGGGGCATTGCCCTTSTTTCCTATATGCCCATCCTTTGGGGCACTTCCCTTCTTTGACACGGATCAACCTATCTTTGTGATCAATTATTTTTCTTAGCCTCTTTKCTTCTATGAGGTAAGTTGTATCAATTTGTGATTTATTTTTTAATTATTCTTTTACTATTGCTAGCGTATCCTCCTCTTGTTGTTCTTTTATACCAGAAATTATGAGGTTCAAGGCTCTTTTGTTACGCTCATGATTCAATTCGATTAGCTTATTCATTTCCTCTTTGATGGGTTTGCTATCCAATTTGTTTTCCATATTACTGAGGGTCAAATTGTTGGTTGGTTTTTGTTCTAGCTCTTTAATCCTATCTCTCAAGTTGTGATTTTCTTCAACCCCTCCTTCTTGGGTTGATTGTTTATGTTTTTTCATTTCTTGAATTCCATCCTTCATTGTCTGCAATTCACTCTTGAACCCTAAGAATCTATCCTCTATTTGAGTTTGAATGGTATCTTTAATTTTTTATCAATCATCGCCTCTAGCTCTATTTGGAGTTTTACGCCTCTTTCTTCACTCCTTTTTTCTAATGTTTCTAACTCTATTTGGATTTTGGCATCTCTCTCTTCTCTTTTTTTTTTCTACCATTCCATACAATCTTAAAGGATCTCTAGGGTGATTTTGGGGGGCCTCCCCATGTTAGATTGGGGTTTTGGAATAGGTGGTGGAGTGCTCATATTGAAAAGAAGAGAAAAAATATGTGACAATTATTATTATGGATTGACTTTATCTCTCAAATCAACTTTTACTTATGAAACTTAAAATAAATAAATAAATAAAATGTATTTAAATCTCTTTACTAAAATTAAAATTGAATTAAAGTAAAAAGTGACTCACCTCATTTAAGATATCCAAATGCTCAACCCTTTGAAGAAGCCAAAAATAATTTCTGAAAACGGCACCAGAGAAACTATAGAGATTATTTTGGTTAAAAAGGTAAAAACTACAGAGATTATTCTGGTTAAAAAGGTAAAAACTACAAAGATTATTCCCGTTCAAAACCCCTAGATATATGATCTTAGAAATAAAATATCTCCTAAAAAAATAAATAAAATAAACAAAGAAGTATTATTCTCATTCAAAACCCTAGATATGTAATCTTAGAAATAAAATATCTCCTTAAAAAAAGCGTTGAAAACCCTAGATATATAATCTTAAAAAAAAAATATCTACTTAAAAAAAAAGAAAAAAGAAGAAGAAGTATTATTCCCATTCAAAAAGATATAATTTCAAAATAGGAGAAATATTAATTAAAAACATGAAATATAAAAAATAAAAAAATAAAAAAACAATAAATTCTCTTATTATTTTTAAAATATATTTTCTTCAAAAATTAAAAATTTTGTATACCATAATCTTGTTAAAATATATTTTCTTCAAAAATTTAAAATTTTGTATACCATAATCTTGGAAATATTCTTTTGGAATCGTAATGGTTCTTTTGATAAGTGAAAACTTTAAAAGTGGGCGGGGTTTCTTCCTACATTCTTTAGACATATTGAAGGGCGAGAAGTATGAATGGGTAGGCATTTTCTGTTGTATGTTGGTCATTTTTTAAATTTAATTCAATAAATAAACTTTAAAAGTGGGCGGGGTTTCTTCCTACATTCTTTAGACATCTTGAAGGGCGAGAAGTATGAATGGGTAGGCATTTTCTGTTGTATGTTGGTCATTTTTTAAATTTAATTCAATAAATTTGTTTCTAAGTTAATTTTTTTGTTGAAAATATTTTGTCTTCATCTATTTGAAAGGATTTTATATATATTTTTGTTTAGTTGTTTATTTGTTGAAACCTTTCGGTTAGATTATGTTATTATATTGTTTAGATAGTATATTTTGAATAATATAAATATATGTAAAAGGTAGTAGTATATAGATATCTAATATTAGAAGAAGAGTAAAATTACATAATTAATGCATATTGCATTTTTATCTTTTCAAAAATAATATTTAATTTTTCTCTTTTTTCATTATTTTTAAGCTTGCCACTCTTTTGAAGAAGGAGTCATAATCAAAGGAGTTACAATAACTAACTGTAAGAATATTTTCATGGGTAATCATAACTGTGGATAAATTTCATGAATACATTAAAGGCATAGTGATGGGTTCATCCTTATCCCTTGTAATAGCAAACATCTTCATGGAATAATAGCCCTCAATAGTTTCTATATCAAACTCAAATGTTGGTTTTAGTTTGTTGATTACACATTATCATTTAGCTTCATGGTCGTTCATTTTTGTTTCATTATTTGACGATCGTAACAACTTATCTCTTCACATCAAATTTACCATGGAAACCCAACAAGATAACTCGCTTCCATTTCTTGATTTTTTAGTTATCGATTAACCTGAATGTTCCCTCTCTCACCAATTCTATCATAAAAAGAGTCATACCAATAGATATCTTCACATTGAGTCCCATCACCTCTTTGCTAAAAATTCATTGTTCTTAAAACTATGGTATTGAGAACCATTTTAATTTCAGCTCCTTATCATCTTAATAAAGAAAGATCCATCCTCATTAATACCTCCAATCCAATGGCTATTCTATATCCCAAATCAATAGGGCTTTTCCCTCTGTTCTCTAGCCTAAAACCAATAACCCTCTCTGTGCCTCTTCTATGAGAAGTTATGATTATTTTACATTAGTCTCCTTAAACCCTAACTACATAAAGGAGATCCATTGAAAAGTAAGTGATTTTCTTTAAAGCCCTAGTTCTATTTTTGGATTTCACAAGGAAGATGTATTTTATAGGGAAATCCAATGACCCTAGTATTAAAGAATATGAAAATTTATGAAGTCAAAATACCCAACGACTTGGAAAGAGAATATGTATGTACTCATCTAGGCGATGAAGAAATTTTATGTTGTAATTCATTTGACGTGTTGAAATTATTAAAAAGTCCAGATGAAGAATATAAAAGCTTATTTTTAGACATGTGGTCTCATGTTGGGAAGAAGGATAAAGAGAGCACCAAGGGTTTGTTTTCATGATTTTTTTTCCTATTATAGGTTAATAGATGTATTCAACATGAAAATGTTATTGTTTATATAAACTGTTGATCCAAGTGGATTGGTGGCCACCCACCTATTCCAAATTCCAACTAGCTCATCTTGACAGTTTTCAGTTCAACACGTTTCTTTGTAATGGGGACAAATAAATTATGGTTTCTACACTTATGGGGTCATTTTGAATCCCTACACATCATCTAGTTGGATATGGGTGGCCGCTCACCTATTCCAACTGACTTATTTTGGAAGTTTTCATGTCAGTACATCTTTATGTACTTATAGGGCCATTTTGGGCTCTAAACAATGTTTTCTTGGCTTGCCACAGTCAAATTATAGATGTAGTTAGAATTTGAAAACATAATGCGTATTTCTCTAAAATACCTTTCCAAAGGGCTATCACATGCCCAAATCAAAGATTGTATGCAAAATTTACGACCCCGAGAAGTTAATGTACTAACTTACCCCAATGGGGCCCAAATGACTTTTGGTGCTTCATCTCCTAGGGTTAGGTTTCTTATATGTCTAGGGTTTTGACATTCATGTTTATCATAAAAGGGCCTTCAAAGCCTCATTGTAATCATCTTGTTGCGAATGAGCGTAGCAGTCGCATGTCTTCTTAGAGATAAAGCTACCACCATTCTAGCGAATCTTGCACTCTGTATTTTTACAGTCTCTGTACATTTATTTCATTAATGGAAATCATGTATTGTTGTATTTCTCTGTTTCTGACAATTTTTGTGCGTATTTCATTGTAATATCTATGCTTTCATTTCGTTCCGAAAATAATCCGGATCAACTGTAGTAGAAAGCATAACTTCATCAATGTTAATTTGGCTAAAAGATTGCAAGTTCCCACAAACAATATTCAAAACACATAGGATTAGGGTGAAAATGTCCATTTTTTTAAAGATTTGAAGATTACTATGGATAAATATGTTTTGTATTCAGATTCTCATGCTATAGACATGGATGATATGGATATTTTTTTGAAATATCTTTGGATAGACTTAGTTGGTACAATTAATATTATTGTGTAAAAGAAGTTTTTGAAGCTATGGTATAAGAAAAAGAGAATTACATTGCACGATATTTCTCTTACTAAACAAGAAGCACCCAAGGGGGCACTTGAAGAAGTCTTTGTAGGGAAATTAATTGCAGTACCTAATGACACATCAGATGAAGAATTAGGGGTCGAATAAGAAGAAGAACCTACAAAAGCACTTTAAGAAAATCCCCAAGAAGGTAAAAAAAAGAAGAAAAAGATAAGGAACCACATGTTGAAGAGTCAAAGAAAGAAGAATCGATAGCTCAGTCTTTTGTGTATCTCAAGCCCATCGCTTAGAGAAACAACTGTCATTAAGTAAATGACATGAGCATCGACAAACTTACTAGTGATCAACATTGAACTTGAAAGGCAACTAACATGGAGGCACATGAATGACTAAAATCAATGCATGCAGATATCAAAGTAGCATGGTGAAGACATGGATCCCAAGGAAAAATCAGAATCAATATTGAGGAGGAAAGGTCACAATTGAACCCTATGTACACGTTTCACTAGGACAGATATATGTTCATGCATGATATTGGTTGACTACATTTCTTAGTAGGTCATATTATACAGATTCTTTCCATGTAAGGGGAAATGGAATGTACCTAGGGATGATAATATTGTAATGTACCTAGGGAGGATAATATGGAGTACCTAGAGAGGTACCCAATAAGGTAATGAATGTAATGTGGCTATAATGACTGAATAGACTCACTTGGTAGTCGATAAGTAAACTCACTATGTAATTAAGAGGAAATAATATAATGAGATTTCTTAAATATTAACTGAATTTCAACTTAGTGATTTAAAAATACATTTCTCTCCAAATATACATTATAGTTTTTGGCTAATGATATTTATATTTTCTCGTTAAACTTACAATCAATTTTTAAAATATTTTTTTCATTAACAATTTCCATACAAAGTAATTAAAATAATTTAATTTTCATACAAGGTAATTAAAATAATTTATTATATATTGACATTTTATCAAATTTAATAGAGCATCATTTTGAATGTGGATTTTTAAAAGAGAGTACTCGTGATCAAATTGAATTAGTTATATATTAAATTTTCATTGCTATGGGAATATATGATCAAATTCTCATATACTCTATATATGAGAATATATAGAGTATTGGGACGAAGAATTTAACTTTATTCACTTGGATAGAGTTAAATACATTATTTTGGAGCTGAAGATTTTATGTAATATAATTAACATTGTATTTATAAAATTTGTTTCTTAAAGTTAAAAATAAATTATAATTTTTTAATTTAGATTTATTTTATTTTATTATTATTATATATAAATCATGAAAATAAAATGTGTTTAGTATGCATTTCTTATGTAAAGTATTGGATTGTGTCTAACATATTCCAATTATTAATATTTGGAAATTACACATACTTCTTCTAATCTTTCATGTCCTCAACAACAAAATATACAATTTTCCATAAAAGAGTTTTCTTAATAAAAATTCATTTTTATTACATTAAAATTTTCTTCTATTATATTTTTTTAATTTTAAAGTTTTTAATAAAAAATGGTTTTTACTATATTGTTTTTTTTTTTTTTTTTTTTTTTTTTTTTTTTTTTTTTTTTATTATTATTTTTCCAAATTATAATTTTAAATTCTAGATTATTTTTTAGGTTTTTATATTATTTCTTATAAATTCTGTTTTATTTCTATGTTATTGATTAATTTTAATTTTTAATATTAAATTCTAGATTATTTTTTAGGTTTTTATATTATTTCTTATAAATTCTGTTTTATTTCTATTTTATTGATTAATTTTAATTTTTAATAAATATTAATATATAAATTAAATTAAATTTTAAATATTAATTTTTAATATATAAATAGACATAAAAATTTTGATTAATTCCTAAAATTTTATGGGACTAAAAAATGTGTTATCTTTGTGACATTAATAAAATTGAAGATGAAAAGCACTTTTTCTTAGATTATTTAGCTTATACCTATATTAGATCTCATTTTCAAAATATTTGTCACATTACCAACCTTCCTAACCTCTTAAACCCTCTTAATGTCCTATAGACTAATTTAATCTTAATAAACATTAATCATAATCATCATCCTTATAATTTACATATTACCATGTCTATTATACCTTGAATGTATTTTTTAATGTAACACAATTCTTTTTTTTTTCAAGAATTTGATTCTTATTACATTGAATCTTTTTTCTATTAATTTTTTCTAATTTTAAATAAAAGTTTTTTGTTTTTATTAAGTAATTTATAAAGCTTCTTTGTACTTTTCTTTCATTTATTATATATATATTTTTCTATTTTTAAATAAAAATTTATTATTCTAAATTTAAATATTTTTTTTCTGTTTTACTAAGTAACTTATGAAGATGTTGAGCTAATTTTAAATAAAAGTTTTTAGTTGTAATTTTAAATATTGGATTTTTCTAATTTTAAATAAAAAAATTCTTGTTTTTATTAAGTAATTCATGAAGTTGCTTAGTACTTTTATCTCTTTTATTATATTTGTGTTTTTCTAATTTTAATTAAAAATTTCTTGTTTTAATTTTAAATAAAAAAATTATGTTTTATTCAGTAATTTATAAAGCACTTGGACTAATTTTAAATAAATAAAAGTTTCTATTTGTAATTTTAAATAAAAGTTTTTAAAAATTTCTTGTTTTAATTTTAAATAAAAAAATTATGCTTTATTCAGTAATTTATAAAGCTCTTGGACTAATTTTAAATAAATAAAAATTTCTATTTGTAATTTTAAATAAAAGTTTTTAAAAGTAAGTTAGGAAGTTGTTTGACATTTTTATCTTTAATTTTAAATAATTTTTTTTTTATAATTTTAAATATATATTTTTAATTAAATAATTCATGAAATTTTTTGTTATAATTTAAAAAAAAGTTTTTTAATTAAGTAATTCATGAAATTGTTTGGTACTTTCTTGTTATAATTTTAAATAAAAGTTTTTTTATTGATAATGACGATGATGATTAACTTCCACTAAGATTTAATTGGTTTATGGGATCTTAAGAGGATAAGTGATTACTTGTGATTTTTTAGAATTTTGTTTCCAAGATCACCATACTTTTGTTGAGTTAAGAGGTTAGGAAGGTTGGTAGTGTGATCAATATTTTGAAAACGAGATCTAATATGGGTATAGGCTGGACAATCTAAGAGAAAGTGCTTTTCATCTTCAACTTTCTTAGTGTCACAAAGGTGACACACTCTTTCATCCCATGGATTTTTAGGAATTGACCAATGCCCAGTTTCACTGTAGAACTAGTGAAAATTTGTTTTTATCTTAGCAATGTTTATTAAGTAATTCATGATATTATTTGGTACTTTTGTCTCATTTATTATGTTTATTTAATTAATTTTATATTTTAATAATATTAATATATAAATTAAATTAAATTTTAAGTAATAATTTTTGATATGGTAATTTTTGAGATGGTAGATAAGAATGCGAATTACTGTGGTATTTTTTTCTTATTAATTAATTTTAATATATATTTTTAAGAAAGTTAACAATTCATAGATCATAAGTGGGTGAACAATTTTTAAACTATAGTTTGGTATCAAGATCAATTGAATTAATTCTCAATTTTATATTTTAATAATTATTAATATAATTATTAATTTCATTTTAAGTATTAATTTTTTATATGATAACTTTTGAGATGGGAGATCAGAATAAGAATTTGTTGCATGGTATAATGAAAAACTTGTCGTAATTTGATACCAACTTTTGGCATGGTGGATCCAAATGAGAATTTGTTGTCAGTGACCATTTCGTTTCATCCAAGGTAATCAAGGTATTTTGGTTAAGAAGTTGGAGTTCAAATTTGAAATTCCAGAACAGAATATTCTATGCTCCTCAATACGTAGACGCTAAGGATACAGAGGGATTGGATAAAACTAGAAATAACTCTGAAATGTAGTGTTTGGTGGGCTGTTCATTCTTGATTTATGCCATATTCAATTACTCTCAGCGGGTACCCGGAGCTTTCATGAATAGTTCGAGGCATTGAGTTGGTGGAGTGAACGTGTTCAAAGGAATTTCTCTAAAGCTTTTGCTTGATCGTCTGGAATAATTTAATACGCCACGGGGCTTCAGTGCGTGAATTAGGTCAACAGCCGGCTATATATTCAATACAAATCTACATCTCGATGTCGATTTCTATAAGTATATCACTTAGATCACGGTATCAATTACAAACCAGTTGCTTTTATTTTTCGAAATTTAGTCGTTAATTTCAGGATTAGTTGTTTGCCCGGGTAAGTTTTGCGTGTTGTGCAGTGTTTGAGTGTCGCAGAGCTTGAGATACAGTTTGAGCAGCTGAACTGCCATGGAATCTCATCTCTTAATCCATTCTCGAATAAAGAAATAATTATTATGTGGGCGTGCGTAAGGGGGTTGGAAATTGACCATAGTTGTTGACCAGATCAGACTATAAATATGAAATGAAGGGCATCGTGCAGTAACCAGTAGATTCATTTTGCTTGAAGTTTTAGGGTTTGCCTTGAATCTAGAAGTGCATGAAGTCTGTTGGGGTTTATAAAATTGTTTTTGACGTTGGGTTTTTGTTTCATATCGTTTTGATAGGAAGCATTTTGTTTTGTTTTTCGTTATTGCGTGCATTCCAATATGGTGAAGGAAGAGACACTTCTTTCTACAGAGATAGTGCCAAGGGGAATAGAGAGATCTGGTCCCAATGCAGGATTCCATACATTCTCTGTCAGAGTTCGTAGGCAGTTGCCTGATTTCTTACAATCTGTAAATCCGAGGCACGTGAAGTTGGGATATCATTACCTGATCAGCAATGCTCTCTATTTATTAGCCCTCCCTGTTCTGTTGCTAATATTCAGCGCAGAAGTAAAAACCTTAGGAAAGTATGATTTATGGATATTATGGGAACACCCCACGCTTGATTTAATTAGTATTATATCCATATCTGGGGTGATAGGTTTCAGTCTTCTTGCTTACTTCGTCTACAGTCCAAGGCCCATCTATTTGGTAGATTTTGCATGTTATAAGCCCTCTGAGGAATTTGGAGCAACCAAAGAGTATTTCATGGCACACTCTAAGAAAACCGGCCTCTTTGATGATGGAAGCTTGGGGTTTCAGAAGAAAATACTAGAAAAATCCGGGATTGGAGAACGGACGTACTTCCCAGGAGCCATTTTGGCTTCCCCACCTCGTCTCACCATGAAAGAAGCTCGTGCAGAAGCAGAGATGGTGATGTTCGGAGCCCTGGATGAGGTCTTTGAGAAATGTAAAATCAGGCCGAAGGATGTTAGTATCCTAGTGGTGAACTGCAGCTTGTTTAATCCGACTCCATCTCTTTCTGCCATGATCGTCAGCCATTACAAGATGAGAGAAAACATTCTGAGCTTCAACCTCGGAGGAATGGGCTGCAGTGCAGGGATCATAGCACTGGATCTGGCCAGAGAGATGTTGAAAGTCCATGGGAGTTCATATGCACTAGTTGTGAGCACCGAAAACATTACATTGAACTGGTACCATGGTACTAACAGATCAATGCTCATACCCAATTGCTTGTTTCGCATGGGGGGTGCAGCTGTTCTTCTATCCAACAAGAGAAAAGACAGAAGAAGAGCAAAATACGAGCTCTCACACATCGTTAGAACTCATAAAGGATCAGATGACAGAAGCTACAACTGCGTTTTTCAAGAGGAAGATGGTGATAATAAAAAGGGCCTCAGTCTATCCAAAGAACTCATGGAAGTTGCGGGCCATGCACTCAAAGCGAATATAACAACTCTGGGTCCCCTTGTTCTTCCCTTATCAGAACAAATTCTCTTCCTGACATCCTTGTTTTGTCGCAAAGTTCTGAGGTTGAACATGAAACCCTACATCCCCGATTTCAAATTGGCAGCTCAGCACTTTTGTATGCATGCAGGAGGGCGAGCTGTGCTTGATGCACTACAGAAGAATTTATCTTTAAGTAAGCACAACATGGAGCCTTCACAGATGACTCTTCACAGGTTTGGAAATACATCCAGCAGTACACTCTGGTATGAGCTTGCATATATTGAAGCCAAGGAGAGAATCAAGAAAGGGGACATAGTATGGCAGGTAGCATTCGGCTCGGGATTCAAGTGTAATAGCGCAGTTTGGAAGGCTCTAACGACTGTTAAAAAGCCTACTAAAAATCCATGGTTGGATTGTATTGATAGCTACCCAGTAGAAATTCCAGAATTCGAGAAAATCGGGAATTGAATGCAAGACAGAATAGATCATCGTGCAAACTGATTTATGACTTCTTCCATCCGTCTTCGGTTAGTTGTGTGTGTTTTCAGTAATAAATCTTTCTAAACTTATGTACTATAAGTTTGAATAGCTACTCTGTTCTGGCCCAGGCTTGAAAGGATTTGATTAGCAACTCTGTTTCGGACCTAAGGCAATTGCTTAATAATTTGTACTTTGCTTCTTCATGGTAAAAAAAGCTGCTTCATAATTTGTACTTTGCTTCTTTATGGTAAAAAAAGCTGAAGCATTAGCTTTTGTTAAATGAATGATGTCTAAGTTATATGATTGTGTTCCAATGAAGCAGGTTACTAGGTAGATCAAAACTCTGAAAATCGTGATTTATCAATTTTGGATAAATTTGTAACATTTGCCTTTCTTTACGATTAAAAAAAACTATTTACTCTTAAAAAAAACAATACATTGATGGTTGTTTAAAAAAACAATACATTGATGGTTTTAAGATTTTAATATAAAAAAAAAATATTTTAATTTTCAAAAAGAATAACTCAAAAATTTATCTTAATTTAGAAAAAAAAACCTCTTGATATTGGTGATTGTTTACATTGTATGAAGGTTTTAAGATTTTAATATAAAAAAAATTGTATTTTAATTTTGTTTGATGTTTTTACTCTTCAATATGTTTAATAAATTTACATTTAAGATGGATCTAAATTTGGTTAATACCACATTTGAGATGTATATGTTTTCATCAATAATGTTATTATCATAAAATTAAGACTTGTATAACACTTATGTGGCAATGTCTAATAAACAAGAATGATTTGGCTCCACATCATATAGATGACATGGAAAAAATGTGAAGTTTAAGGCAAATATGCATGATATTTTGATATATATAAACAAAAGTTGTGTAGCATATGAAATTCACACTTTGGTAATTACATACACCTACTTATTGGGAGGTGCTTTGTGTAGTCCATCATTCTCTTGTGTTTATGTGTGACCTATCCAAGATACCTCTCAATAACTACTTTGTTGTTATGGACACTTTTTTGTAGTTCCCCTCACCTCAACCTAGAGGTGAGACATCAATGGGATGTCTAACACTTAGGTTGGGTTCTTGGATACCTTCTATCCCTTGGGATTTAGCCCTTGTCATTGGTTTTACTCATTTTGGCCCTCGAGGCACCACCGAGGGTAATTCCTAAACTTATGGGTATGTTTGGGGTCACAAACCCCTAATTGGATCTATAATTATGTAGGTTATCTCATTTCAGGTCAATGATGGCCCAAACCCATTTGAACTTGCTAATTATGGGGTCAAGTGAGTCAAACCTCATTAATCCTTCTTGATTTCTATGTAGAAAGCATATTACAGGTTCCTTGGAGTTGCAACCTTTGAAATCCGCCACATGTGTAACATAGGGCCATTTTAGGGATAAAACCCTATGTCAAGGTATTACAAACCTATAATACCAATGAAATAGAGGTGATATGACTATTTTGTGCACCTTGGTCCTTTTCATAACTAACTTAGTGTACAACTATGCCTATAGGTTACTACCTTGCAGATTTATACCCTTCAATCCCTCTTTGTAAACTCCATCTCTAAAACTCTTGGATTCTTTTATCTTGGAAAACCTTAATTTACATGTACACACTCAGATTAGAGATTGATCTCCTTCTATCTCTCTCAAACCCATAGAGTTTCTTGCATTTTTCATCTTCAACACCTCTATAGGGACTCCTTTCGTTGGCTTGGTTCCAATCTTGCAAGTTTAATTTATACATCCTAGGGCATATCCATCGCAACTAGGGAAAGGGAGGTGTCATCCCCTCTTAGAAAACCATGCTTATTTTCTCTTCATATTTTATTGATTTATCTTTATAGTGTTTGTTGGTTATATTGTAATATATATCTTTGTATTGGAGATTGGGGCAAATATTCTCTTGTGGGAATTTAGAATTAAGTGTGTAGGATATTCTAGGACGTGGATCACTTTTCAAGGATTGTTATAACTCTCCAATTCCTCCATGGGATATTCATCATCTACAAAAACAAATTCTTGGTGGATTCCTGTCCTTCTTCTATTTGTGTTTCCAACATTAGGTTTTATAGCTCACTAAAAGAATTTCCAGACAATTAAATCTAGTTAGTTGATTAAATTTCCTTGGATAATTTTGGTAAAACATAGTCTAGGATATAAGCGAAATATCCTAATCATCTTCAACCATATGTTAACATTAATAAAAACTTAAGATCCTAATTAACCTAGTGATCTTACCTCTCTTATCTAATCTTGAGGTTTCTTAGTTTTGTCCTAAGACCGAGTGATGAGTTCACTCTCCTCTTCCCCCCTATTAGTATTGTGTGTGTGTGTGTGTTTTCTTGGGTGGTCTTCCATCCTTTCCTTCACATTACATGTGATAGAATGATTTCACTCATTCACCCTAGTTCCTTTTCTCGATTGTCATTCACATAGACGGGGGTAGTCAGAATAACATAAGACCTTCGACAATTGCTTGGACCCTAAGGGATTAGTTCAGGTGTTTCATATTTGACGTAGGAATATTGGAACCGATAACATGACATACCATTGATCACTCATCGGGACCTTATACAATGCTCTCACCTTCAATTCTATTCATTTCACTCTCTTTTTGGATTCCCTATTAGTTGTTCAACAACTCAACAAAATTTAGGAGCTTTGTCACACCTTGAGTCATTTTTCACCTTGACATGAAAATTAATTGCATCTTTTTTCTCTTTCCAAATATATCATATACCTAGAAAGTATAACGATGAAGTGGATGCATTGTCACATGAAATCTTCGACAAGTTCTTACCCCATGATGGTGCACCACCAACATTTAGGTAGGTCTAGGTATTATTGAATCTTCTCTCATTTAACCTTCTTATGGTGGTTGGTAATGATGCCATCACTTAAAGAGTCTGTTTATACTTGTATTTTTGTTCATTCTTGATCAAACTGGTTGAGTCTGACCACTTACATAGCTTTTTCCAGAGTTGCTAGACATTCTCTAGATTTATTTTATCCTTTGACCATATGCTGGTAGGTTGTCCTAGTAAAAGTCATGACCTGCTCATGAGTTTCACATATTAAACTTGTGAATGCCCTCAAAATACCCTAGAAAAGTATAACATACATATAATGCACATGATACAAGTGAAGGTTATGCATGGTAGTCACTTGTATGACATATAATCCACCCTTCCTCAAATATATGACCCCCATACTAAGATAAATATGGGATCTCAGGGATAAAAGAGGGGATGACAAGAGAAAGTACTATTACTTCAGAGAAATTACTAGACTCTTGAAAAATTATCTTTGGACCTTGTTTTCTTTTTGGTTGAGTAGAACCAACCTTTGGTTATTGAAGTTGTGATCTAGCTTTGTGTAGATTCAGTTCAACCATTCCTTGGCTACTCTACCAAAGTAAGACTGCGATTTTATTATTGGAAGAATAAGTAGTTGTGCCTAGCTATGAGAGGACTCAGGTTTTGGTGAAGGACATACAATAGGTGTACATTTGTTTTTAAGTACCAAATACCTGAATACAAAATACCATAATAGTACCAAAGATATCTGAATACAATCACCACACAAGATATATGGAACAATATAGAAAACCACCACTTTATTATATCAAACTCTTAGGGTAGGGAAACACCATACAATGGATCATATTATGGAAGGGATCCTCTTTTGTTCACTTACCTCTTTGAGGGGGATTCCTCCTATTGATCTACCTCTCCAAATATAATACTTCTCTTCATATCCCATTACATTGATTGAACCCCTTTATATAGTGCTACCATCACCTCAGAACATTCTAGAGAAGGAATATTCTAGAAGAAAAAAATTCTAAGAAGTCCTCTTACATTTATTATATCTAGCTACCTGTTTATTATATCTAACTATTGTTGAGGAAAAGATATGAAATAATCTTACTCAAGCATTTTCAGACTCTGCTTGGCTAAAGAAAAGTAGATGGGAATATCACCCTATGTTTATAGCCAACAAAAATAACATCCTAACTCACAAGTATTAATTACGAGTGCTTAGGCTAGTCTTTTTTCAAAAACACTTGCTGGAAATTTACTTTTTATGTAATTTTTTGAACATATCAATTGATGAAATGAATGTAAAGATAGAAGTAAAGTCACCAAGATGATAATTGAGACAGATGAGACATAAAACAATCTTTATTTCATCCAAATTCACCAAAGAGTCATTTTCTTTACAAAATCTCATGCAGACATTTTGGACCAAAGTCAAACTTAGACATCCCCAATGGAACATACAAAAGGACCTCTAACAAAAAACCAAAACTGAACTCTAAAAGCTAGATCACCTTGCCACATATTGCTACCCACTCAACTCTACACAATAGCCTTTGTCACTTATGAAAATTAATTCTCAAACAGACAAGTCTACACAGACTATCAAAGATAGATCAACACCTATGAAAAACAAGTGTCTGAATGATGTGATTCAGCCCTAAATATTGTTGTCTACAATAAGACCCTGCTATCATAAAAGAGAATTAGGCTTGTGATGAGTAAATGAATGAATGAAAACTGAACTATCTCAACATAAACTCAAACATAAAACCTTAGTATGCTTCTGCTTCTATTCCCATTTGTTCCTCCCTTTCCTTTTTCCTTTTAGCAAATTAGAATTGGTTGAAGTAGTTGAACCAACTCATTAGTTAATTTAATTAAAAGACTCAACTAACTTTTAATTAGGGGAAAAGTAATAATCATAATAAGGGTTATAATTAAATAATAACTAGTAGGTGGGACCCCTTATGACTCCCATTTGTTCTTAACAATCATAACATACTAGTCAATTAAGCAAAAACACACCTCCTTGTGACTCCCATCATCATATTAACATTTGGAAATTTATCTTTTGCAATTATTTCCAAAATATATTACCAACATATCCAAAAAGCATGCCATACGAAAATATGAAGTCAAGTGTCATCAACAATAATAAACAAAACTTAAAATCCATATTTCCCGGTTTGTGAGGCAATCTTTCCCTTGTTGATGCTATCATATTTTAGTCCTTTCGAACCTGCCTTAGACTGTATGGAATCTTCAAGCCTCATCTTGTTGATCATATGAGGGCAATCGTCCTTCCAATGCAAGTGGGAGGACATAGATTTACCAGAATTATCTGAAGATGTGAAAGGGGCAGTAGCGGCCTTCTCTTTGACAGAGGTGTAGTAGGCCTCGATTTTCATTCTTTTATTTGAATATCTCATCCATGTATGCGTGATTGATTAGCAAATAATATTTTAAATAACCATACATGATAACTCTTTTAAAAATATGAAACAGATTTTGGCTCATCAATATATCAGACTCATGCAATCCAATTCATACAATTTTTTAAACCGTTTGTCAATGAGTAGGGGATGAACAAAGGGTTCTGGGATATGCAAGGGGTTTGTATTGAGTGACACATGATAAGATGAGGGGGAAAGAACATGGTTACTTCTCAAATACAACAGACAATCAACTGTAATGAAAACCAAGAAACATCACTGTAATTGAACCATGACACCACTACTTCCAACTGCTTCAACACAAAAAAATTCTTGACTGTAATCAATTTTTTTATTTTATTTTATTTTTATTTTACTAGGGGAATCAACAACTCACGGTTCTCATACTCGCGTGACACGGGGTCGATCCCTAGGCGGCTACCACTATAACCCCAGGTGCAACCACCCAACCCGCAAGAATGGCACATGAATAAGTCCGGGTGAGAATCAAACATGAGACTTCATTTTACAAATTTCCTTCCATTTACACGGCACTTGCCAATCCGTCTACACTCGTGCAGGCGGCTGTAATCAATTTTAGAACAGGGAGTGAAAAATAAATGTGGGAAGGCGAGGGGGTTTTTATTAGTGGAAAGCAAAATAATGGTAGAGAGAAAGAGTGATTATTGTTCATAAAATTAATCAAGTGATCCATAAACCATTCTATAAAAGTAACCACCTCAACCAAATGACCAATGAGACCAAAAACAATTACTATTTAAATTTCAAATAGTTTTGTGCATCAACTTACTCACTGTAATCAAATATTTAACACAATTCCATCAAACAAGGTAGTCTATGTTCCACAACGATCTGTAGGGAAGTTCTGTTACTCTTATTTATCCAATTAACATCTTATAACAATTTTGAAATGTACAACCAGTAACCATTTCCACTCTCCTCATCATAAAAAAAACCCAATGCCCACACATTTCTTCAATCATCAAAAACCACTCAAAAGTCACATTTCAAAATTGCAATGAAATCAGACTGTCACTGCACCCGTGCCCATTAGTGTTAAAATGCATGACATTCTTTAAACATACCTAATGGAAAATCAACCCAATAATTCATATTAAAATTGCAAAAACCATGATCGTCATTTAAATAGACAGACAACAACCACCATTCCAACACATGCTATGCATAAAATAATTCAATCATGCAAGTGCAATTTTGTCACTGTACGAGCCCAATTCAACGTGATTCTAAATAATCAAAATGATGGGTTATTAATCCAACAAAACTTGGTACCAACAACATGCCCAACTTCATAATATAATAATCGAATTGCAACAAAATCATGCTTAAAACTCTGTGACTATCTCTGAGTGTGGAACCTAAAACTATCCATATCATACACAGTGGGAAACCACCCAAAAAAACACGATGCAACGTTCCCATTTTAAAATTTTAAACAAACAGTCACAGTATTAACTCAACCCATCGTGATGAGCCATCGACCTAACACAATATTGCTTCAAATTGATCAAATTGCAACCAACCATGCTGTGTAAAAATCAAACTTATGAAATCACATAATCATAATGCATATAGTGGATGGATTTTCTATAGTCATTCAGGTTGAAATAACCATTTGGCCCCAAAAGAACTCGTATTACAATGACCATTTATTTGTTGTGTAGAAACACCACACACACTAATGCAGCGAGCGCGAGCATCATTAAGCAATTGTAACCAATGCAAAGCTAAAAATCCAAATAATCCTTAGTGCAAAACTACCATGACTGTGTATCAACCAATCAACCAATCATGCTGTGGCAACCACGCATCGACATGGAGCGAGGCTATGACCTTCTTAAATAAACAATACTAGGTTATCAAACAAAAGGAGAACGATTATCTATCTGGACTGCCCAATTAACAATGCAGGGTTATTCATTTTAATAACACAGGCAATGACTATATATCAACCAACACGATTGTCATAAGACCAACTAGGCGAGTCTGTACCCAGTTTTTTCGAAAATACACAACCATCCAAAAATAACCAGGTGATAAACCCAATAGGCCACACCGGTCTTCTCTATCAACCTTTCAGACCTCGAGAGTTAAGGGTTTGCTCTATGAGAAACACAGGAAAATCTAGATTTAACTCCCTTCAATGGTGAAAACCTCCGAAGACCAACAATGCATATGCAGAGAGAACTGCAACTTATTCGTGGACAGGTAAAAAATCCCGCGACAGGAGGGCTAAAACAGAAGGGTGAGGCTCCAATTCAGCCTAACAACGATACTTAATACACATAGGGTATAACCCTTGTGGTTCTCCAATCAAGCAACCACAACGTTGAAGTGAAGACATGGCCGAGAAAGAACCAAATAACCCATTGCGTGACCTTTAATGGTGAAAACAAACCAATTCTCAAGTGAACAAAATGCAGTGACACAGAGTGCTTCCAACCATTAAACCCATGAAAACTAAAGACTGGATATAGTGACGAATATGTGAGGATAGCGAGACACCCAAGACCAAAGAAAAACCCTCCAACTAAACCAACAAGGATAACAGAGAGCCCTTATGGCTATTAACACCTAGGATGACCCAATACACTGTAACTTGAGACATTATCACAGAGAAGCCAACAACAATTCATTCCAAAATCACAATTTTACACAGTCACAATACTTAAGGAAAGCATAACCCATACATTCAAAATAATATCTATTTCATAAACATAGTAGACTCGTGGATGGAAAAAAAAAAATACATACCTATAATCGAACACTTTAAAACACGAGCTGGCTGAGCAGTTCCTCTCTGCTAAGAAATCGGAGTATAACCACAAAAACAAGTTTGAACAATAGCTCAACTAGGGTGGCGACCAACAGAAGGAGTAAGGGTGACGTGCAGTAAATGCACGTCACCTCCACCCACAATTCATTAACTTATCAGTACATGCAAACAATATTTTCATTAACACAATTAAATTAAACCCTGCGTTGGAATCTGCATCTGTTACTTGTCAAATGCGTCATCCAAATCATATCTCCCATTTCTAACTTGACCATATTACATATGAACCATATAATCCAATAACCATGTATCGAATCATCCAAATAGCACGATCCACATCAACTTATGCCATAACATAATCACCATTTCATATCAACTATATAACTCAAGAACAAAATCACATAGCTATTAACTTAGTAGCTAGGATGACAACAATCCATAAAAAAAATCGATGCACATAGTATAGTATATAGCATAGTTTAAATTATTCCCTTTGCATTTGTTGCATTTCTTTTCATTTCTTTCCAATTGCTTGTATGTGTTGTTGTTTTTTCCAACTTCCTTTTATGTATTATTACTAACATGTATGTTGTGTAGGTGTCCCAAGAACAGATAGAAATGGTACAAATGAATAACATAGGCTGTAGTAACATAAGAACCAATACTTCATAAGTCCAATCCATAGCTAATAAAAAACGATCTCATCAACCATGTAAGTAGTTTCGAACATGATCACAAAAATAAAATAAGGACCAGACCTGATCTCCAATCTACAAGGGGGTCCCACCTACTAGTATTATTTAGCTTTTATAATAATAGGCTTTAGCAACACTTTGCGAGAAAAAATTTGTTGACAATTTCAATCATCAAAAAACTGGCGACTCCATAGGGAAATTTGTTTTCAACAGATTTAGAACTCAAAACTCATGGTTTCGTGGACCAAAAACAACAGGTCAAGAACATATAATCAGGAAGATTATGCAATAGGGGGAGGTGAGCAGATTTAATGGAAATATGACTGGGAATTTGGGAATAATTCATGAAAAGTGTTAAATATGAGGCTTTTCTACCACTGTATGCATAATCATTTGACATAATCTGCTCTCAACTTTAAAGAGAATTTTTTTTAGACTTGCTCTTAAAATCTCAATGGATGAAGAAATGTTAAGAAGAAGTGGGAGATAACCAATTCTTTACAAGACATTAGTGGAAATATATAACAATTTCAAGGGTTGTTAAGAGGAGACATCATAACAGTTGTGTAAGCTTGATTGTTATTGACTAACAATGCTTCACAGGAGTGTCACTATGGCAGAATTGATCCAACATCTTATTTTGACCAAATTAACTAAAACATGACAAGGACAAAAATCATAAAAAAAGTAACAATGCAAAAATTAAAACAACAACAATAAAAGACAAAAATGAAGAAGACAACAAGAAAATATTTAATTCAGAAAGTTGAAGTCAACAGAAAAAAAAGCACAAAAAAAGAAAGCAGAGCTAGGTTACTTGTATACAGAAAATCCAGACAACATTAGAACTTTTCATGTTAGTCCCTCGCAATATTTCAAGCGAGAGATGTTAGCGCTGTAGGAAAACAATTTCTTCTGTAAATCCTTTAAAATGTAAGACTTAGTGTCTACGACAAAAGAAATTTAGAAAGGACCCAACACTTGGAATTCTTGTGTAATTATTGGTTCCTTGACTCACACAATTATATCATCAAGATAGACATGGAGACTGACCAATTCATCGAAAGTTGTGTGCATAGGTATTTTAAAAGAAGTACCTGTATCGATTAAGCTAGAAAGTCGACATTGGTAAGACATAGTACTACAGAAAGTGATAAGAGTGGATTTGTGAGCATATGCCCCTTTTAGCTTGATCTTCTTGCAACCAAACAAATTGTCAAGTAAGGGCCCTAACTGTGACTCTAAAACCTGTTGCAGAACCATTTCCATATTGAGAAGAGGGAAAGGATTTCTCATAATCACTTTCCTGAAAGTTCGAAGATTAATACAGGTTCTAATATTATCAGTGGTCTTTGAGGCAGGTTTCCGATTGGAAACCCATTCAGGGTGGACTAAAAAAAAATTCCCATCCCTTAAGAAATTTCTCAACTCCCTTTGAAAGGTTGCTTTCAATGCAGATTTAACAAATCCTTGTTTTTCCCTAGATGGTTTCATAATAGGCTGAATAAGACCTGGATCAAAACCACGAATATCCTCATTAAACCAAGCAAAAACATTTTGAAATCCACCGAGTAGCTCGATAGACCTCATCTCTTCTTTATCAGAACACTGGACATTTATTTTAACATTCGTTGAATATCCAGGTGTCCTAATGTTCATGGCGATGGTTTCAACCACCTTCTTTCGTAAATCCTCTTATTTTTTTTTTCTTTATTGCCTACATCACTCGATGAAAACGAACTCTCAAGAGGAGTCAAGCTCTTAGGAATATTATTGTTTTCTATGGATATAATTTCCTCATGCTTAAAAGTTTCATATTGGATGGAATAACCAATGCTCTCATCGTTAGGGAGGGCCTTCCAAGATCCTACATTGCCAGGGATATATGAACAATATAGAGACTGAAAAGAATAGTCAGGCCTGTGAGGGAAAAGTTATTGATTAAGAGAAGTTACAAAGATAGCTAACTGACCAGCCATTGAATTCAACCCCTTTCTAATATGAGTGATGTTGAAAGATAAAAGGTTCGAGGTAAGTTCCCAAACAACTTGGGTGTATCATCCCATCTTCTTGTTTCTAGGAGAGCATATCTTACGTATTATGTTCACAACAAGCTCAAAATCTCCAAAATCTAAAAGGTGACCACAACCAATATTAAGGGTGTTCTCAATGCATAATAATAAAGATTATAATTCGTGGCATTGTTTGTACAAGAAAACTCTAACCTGTAAGAAAGATTATGAATTTTTCCTACAGGGGAAACCAAGATAATGCCAACCCCATTACATTCACTAGAACGTGAACCATCAAAGTGCATGTGCCACATATCATATTCTAAATTTATTTGTTCCAAATGAATATTATCCTCTTCAACACAGATGGAATACACTCCTAGGTCCTCTTCGATATAGTTTACGCTAGATTGCAAAAGACTCTCTATGTAGGGTGAAATTCTTCCCTCTCTAAGGAATATAATGTTCTTACCATTTTGAGGAACATACAAATGTGTCCCGTCGAGTGAGAGCTATCCACCTATTAAGGCTTGCCAATCTCTTCCCAAGATAATTGAGTAATTGCATATAGGAATTTCGATTACCTGAATGTTGAGGGTTGTTCTTATCTCAGGATGAGCGCACAAAACCAAGGTCACGTCATTAATATAACCTATGGTTGTTTGTTGTAGACTATTATAGGAGAGCATGATTCTGGCATTTTCATTTGTACAAGACAATCCTAGCTCCTCCATAATAATCTTCGACATCACACTTGGGCTTGAACCACCATTAATGAGGCAACAATGGGCAATATTATCCATAATATTTACAGAAATATAAAAAGGGGGATTTTTTACAGGGTATCTAAAGTTATGTACGCCTACTTTATTTACGGAAGAACCCTATTCGTTTACCTCTTCAGAAAGATTGGCTACAACGAAATCTTTTCCTTCCATGAATTGTTTCAGATGCATCTGTTGTTCAGGGACAATAACCATGTCTATAAGGGTTTCATATGGTTTGATGTTGGCCAACTGATTCAAGATATTGTATTTGGAAGAGGGGAGAGGAGGAGTGATCCCTTGAATCTCAGGAACCTTAGGAACCTAGAGAGTAGCAGTGGTTGAGGATGAGCTTGGCTAGAAGAATTGCGGGTAGGATCAATTTTTCCCTTGGGAGTATAGGCCTTGTTCCTAGTGTTGATGACCATGACATCCTCTGGCTCTGCAAAATCTAGGACAACTATAGTATCTTCTGGTATTTTACCAAAGATATTATCTTTGGCACTCTTCTTTACCTCACATGTGGTTTCCTCATGGTGTTCTTTGCAAAAGTTACACCAACTCCGAGGCAGGATAGCCTTAGGCTGAAAATTATTCTCAACTGGATTTATAAAGGGGGGTGTAGAAGAGGATGAAGCTTCGGGGGTGAGAGGGGAGACGATGCCCCTATTCTCAAATGCTATCATATGGTTGCTCAGATTTTGTACTAGATGTAAGAGAGAAGACATTTTTGTCTTTCTAACTGATTCTCCCTGGCGAAGACCAATTATTTCAAGTTGTTCTTCATACTCTGAATAGGTATGTAGAGTGGAATTGAGATTATCAATGGCCTTTTCCTCAAGTCTATGACGGTAGGGAGAAGGAAATGAATTGTAGTAATGCATGAAAGCGGCTTGGTTCTTGTTGGGGCTCAGAAATGTCATATTTTCATCCAACTTTCCCTTCACCATTATTCACATTTCATCGCCCCATTAACCTTTCATGATATCATTTCCATAAATATACTTGGGTTTCACCTTATTGTTCTCCACTTTATTCATTTTAGTATTAAAAGGGAATTTGTGATTAAATGTTAGAAAATTGACATGTTTTCATATATATCTCAAATATGTGTGAGCTTTGTAATGTGTAGGAATGTGAGAAGGATTAATTCAAAGGAATTCTCAAATACTTCCTCCACCATTTCAATATTTGAGGAGATAATTCAAGCCCATTCCAAGGAGAAGATCATGGAGATTTGGTTGGAATATCTTATCCAAGATATATGAGAGATATGTGTGAGGATTTGAAGGGATTATATTTT
>SNQJ01S0070908.1:0-17349 GCA_010110895.2 Picea sitchensis
GGAACAAAGATTTTGATTTTGGCCATTTCGCTCTCAAAATTGAAAGGAGGAAGAGCTTTATCTACCTCTTTGATGATCTTTTCCTTACTTACCTCAAGTGCATTCTTTAGGGATTCTTCCTTTGATTTTCCTTTCTCTATCGCATCCCTTGCTGAATTATCTTTCTTTGGTTGGCTTGAAGAAGGAGTATTCACCTGGGTTTCCTTTGTGGGATTTGTCTTCGGAGGCTCTGTAGATGTCTTTTTACTCCTAACGTTATATTTATTTTGAAACTATATGATTGCATTTTGATATCCCTTCCTGAACTCCTCCATTTCTGAAGACAACATATCATCATCATCTAGCATAAAACCATCATTCGCAACCATAAATTGATCGTTTTCTCCTTTTGTTAAGAACACGTATGTATATGTATCATCGCAACAATGCATATGGTCTTGGATAATTTGATCAAAGTCTTCATTTTCATTTTTTTTTTGGAAAGGGGGTCTTATATGTTGATCACCTTGATCTCTCTGGTCCCTTTTCCTGATCTGCGGAACTGGAGCTCTTCTAAAATTTTGATTTCTATGATGGAAATCATTTTTCTCCCTAGTGGCATGCTTGTTCTCCATGGACATCCTTTCCATAAGAATTTCCATAGTCTTCATCATCAAGTCAAATTTTTCATCTGACGATCGAGACATAGAGGGTTGCGCATCCCCTTGGGAATTCTTCCCATTTCTATCAAAATAGTGTTTGATCTTTCCCGATGCCATCATATTTACTTCAACTTCAATCGCATCACTCATCATAGCACCTAAGGTATTAGATATTCTTTCTCTTAGAAGTAAGGCAAAGTCACTGTCAAAATAATCAATGTATCGAAGTTGGGTAGCTCCGAGAGGAGATTTGACTTCCATGGGGATTGAGTTATAAACCTTCATGAATCTGGATGAAAAATCTTTCATACTTTCCTCTGGTAATCTTTTTATATTATTGTACTAAGTTAGTAATTGCAGAGGATTAGTTTTATCACTCCATATGGCCAGAAACAATGTTTCAAAAGATGAAAAATCAGGGATGCTTGCTGCTTGAAGGGCCTTGAACCATTTTCTGACCTGCCCTGAGAGGCTCTGCAAAAACAATCTCATTTTTGCATCCTCGTGATCGACCTCTTCCAGGTCAACAAAATCATTAAACCAATCCAAGTTTTTTTGGGTAGAATCATTTCCTTCAGCATCATATAGCTTGATCCTCTGATTATAGTTCTGTGGAAAATCATGTAATTGGGCTAGTAAGGTGAGAGGGGAGAATCTGGAGGCCATGACTCTAGGAAAGTTTTGATCCTTCTGGATGGTCTGAGTGGGGATTATTCCAGTTCACGGGGGGTTAGTTGGTATCACATATCGAAACTTTTTTCTCATCAAAAACTATTTCATTCAAGTAGGATTATGATCTAGACCTCAACAGAGTTTTTTCAAATAGTATATCGAAGTCAAGGTCGTCGATGCTTTGTAATCCATCCTTGGGTTAAGATATGTTTTTTTCCATTTAATAGAAAGGGTATGGTACCTTTTCCTTTGCTTTGCGCAAAAACATTTCAGGATCAGACATGGGCGCTACAGGTTCTGGATAAGAGTTCGCTCTGGTATAAACTTTCTTTGGAGCCAAGATTTATGATTCTGACTACTCTATGCTATTGGTATTATTTATTGGAGTCATCAGGGTAAAATAATTTTCATCCAATATAGATGTCTTACCCATTGTTACCCTCAGGGGTCAAAACTACAACTTTAGTCATTTTCCCAGGGAAAGTTTTTCAATTTCATCCCTAGCAACGACGCCAAGATGTTAGCACTCTGTAAATTTGTTTGGCTAAGAAAAAAAATGACAGTGGTAACCTACAGACCAACTTTAAGACTGGAAACTAGCCTTTCCAATATATGGAGGGATCTCTCTAAGACTTAGTCTCTAATAGATAATGACGTTGAATTGTCAGCTAGATTTATGTGTTTGTGAAATGTTTCTGGTTTTGTTGGCAAGGAAATATAGAACTTAGGGCTATTGAGTCAACCTCCTGAAAGTGAGAGAAATCAATGACTTGGTAAATGAAACTTTGAGAGGATAAAGGATAAGCAGGAAATGGTCTTTCAGTTCAAATGTCGTTGTGTGTGGCAAAAGAAAGAGTACATAAAGCAACTTAGAGAACCATTAAAGATGAATTCTAACTTACTTAGAAGAAAACACATAGTTTAAACGACGAAGTCTAAAGCACCACACGATGAATTTTAGACCTATTAAACGTTCCAATTTAAACAAAAGGAAAAGCATGAATATACAAAAAACAATAAGTACATACATAAATAGGATCACAATACATCAAACCACCACCATTAGAATCTTTTCGTCAAAGCCTTAGGACTTCTGCATTATATTTCAATAGGGTTCAAAGATTACATTCAATAGTCCCTTGTCTACACTACTTTTCCAACCCATCTTACATTGAAAAGAAAAAATATATGTAAAAAACTACGCCCCTTGGGCTGATATGCTTCAAACTACATCTCCTAGAATTTTGGTTTTGGTTACTCCCTTCCATGTGACCTTTTGAATAGAGTTTACTAAAAATGGAAACCTGACTGCACCCAATCATGTCATAACCAACGTCTTCATCTTGATCGTTCAGTCATGAGTAATATTCGATCATCAAGTTGTGATGCATCGACGTTTCTCTTTTGTGGGGTGCCTAAATGATTGAGCGCATTGTCGAAAATATGGCACCTTGTGTAACGAGCTCTAGTTGTTGTTGTGTGATCATTGGTTGTAGTATGCACATGGCGAGTTAGTGTGGCAGAGGTATTTTGGTTGTCTCTCCTGCACTCTAGGTGGAAACGACGGTCGGGGGACCACACATCTCCTCCAAAACTATAATGCATTTCTCTTACACATGTCCTCCTCAATAGGTGGGTTTATTCACCGCGCAAGTGCCTCGTCAGATTTCTTGTTTCTCGGCAGGAAACAGGACACGAGCGGAGAAAGATTTTGAGCCACATTCAAAAATACAAAATGGGGTCATGTCAATCATGTCTCTGGCCTCACCTACAACCTTAATACTTTGAGTGTTTTCCTAAGAGACCAGTTTCGTCTATTCATATTCTTCACTTGTCTCCACAAGAACGCATTCCCTTCCATCTTTGCTTGATCATTGGCGGGAGTCATGTGGGCGTTATCCATGGTCAGTCCAAATTCCTTGAAGTGCTCTGCCATTCTTTCCTCTGAAAACCTTTGTTCCTCACGCAGCTAAATGATTATGTTTTACGCCTCTCTAAGTTATCTTTTGATCTAATTTGCATGCCATTCTTGACTCTACGATGATGTCACTTCAACATTCCTCTCTACCAACCATTTTCTCAATTCTTTGTTCTCCTGATAAAATTTAGAAATAGTGAGTTGTGCTTGCTTCAATTGTTGCGATGAATCCTAAACCTCCACTTTTTCAGTGCCCGACCTTCTCTATATTTCAATAATTCCCCTTCTTGAAACTTCAATGTATTCTATCCGAACAACATGCATGAGTAACTTATCAGTAACAGACTAGGTGTGTCATTCGCTGAGAGTTTGAGTCTCCCCAGGCTTCTTGATCAACCTTGACCTACCTCTTTACCAGGGTGTCGACTGTTGGGATAATGAGTCTTATATTGCCTTTCCTTTTCTCGTGGACTCTTCCATTCTTTCCCCTGCGCTGTGAAATGTCGTTTCCCTCACGGATAGAAGGAAGTATCCTCTAGGGTCTGTGGGGATGTCGGCTGAAATTAGAAATGAATCACAGTATTTGTCCAGCCGTCTTAATTCCTTGACTACCAACAACTCGATAAATGAAAGATGGAATAAATTATTCCTCGATTGGTCAGATTCAACCTGGACATTGTCTGCCATCCTTTCTAGGCTTCAATTCATGAATAAAGTTAAGTTCAAAGGAATTTTCCCTGTGAAGTGCATCAATAGCCTGATGTGATATGGATATACTCTGCCAAACTTTCCTTCACAGGTGAAATACCTTCTAATCACCTTTAGGAGCTTTTGGAAAGGCCCCTGGAGATACTAACTCAGAACGCCCACTCCAATATTCCCATTCATGCAGTTTGGCTTGATAAAGTCTTCATAGCATAATATTTCTAAAGGCATGTCTTTATACCACTTTTCACCACGTGGAGGGATCTCTGTCGCAGCTGAAAGAGTTTCCTTCTTCACCAGGAATGTGATTCTCGCAATGGTCATGCATAACCCATTAAACCTGAGAGTGAACCATCCAGCTAGCTTCGCATTGTATCCTTTCATCTTCTCACAATAGCCTATACATCCGACCTGTTCAAAAGATTCCCTGGTATTCAGATCTTCATTGATTAATGCTAGGTCCTGAGGCTTGAACCTCATGACCCTGCCACTTTGCGCCTTCTCTCTTATGCCTTGGGAAGTTGTCACAATGCAAATGTGTATTTGTTTCGTGCATGCGGTAATGAATGGTAACACCCTCTCTGCGTAGAAAATGAGAATGATATACTTTCACAGAGACCTGTTGGAAAGGTAGCGATAGAAACTTTGCGTGACAAGAAAAATCAACTCTAGGAGTCCATTGCGCAGTCGTAAGGCGCTATGAAAAATTTTGGCGCAGAAGGAGATCAGTGCGGTGATAAAAACCAATGGTAGGCTTGTTGCAGTAGGGAAGCACAACGGAAAATTATGGCGTGGTGGAAAGGCATTAAGAGAATTGTTGTGAGATAGAGAATTTAGATGCGGAAATAAATTCAACACGACAGGAAGAAACTCCAAAGAAATGAGGCTGACCACGAGAAAAAATATCGTCCGATGCACTAGCTCACAACAAACTCCAACATGGTTCAAACAATGATTGAAAACGAAGGATACATGACAACTTGAATGAACAGGCTCACAATACAAACGATGGCAATTAGCCTTCCCACAGTGAAAGGACCCAAGACTTGCAGAAAAAACCACAGACAATGCACAAATTTGGAAGGTAAAGGAAAAGCATGTAGGGTGACCAATATTTATACTTGAATGAGCAAGGGATAGAATCATAGTAGTGGATGATAAATCCATGGTGACGAGAACTTTGGAAGCAGGCTAAATATTTGTGCAAGAAACTCATGAGATGGGTACACTTTGAAGTGTGCAAAGTACAAATGATAGGAGCTGCGGAGTATACATGATATGAGCATCCTGATTTATTAACCTTTTTGACTTCATAATTAGGTGATGATGGTCGTTGTATCTGTCTATGTGACCATTATTCCAACAACTTGCCTCGACCTCTGGCACGTAAATTCCCTCTTTCTGACAGGACTCGATCTTTTGGGAAAGGGGCCTTTACAAGTCACACATGACTAATCATGACGCCCTTTCCCAACTCCAAGGGCCATATTCTCCACTTGTTGATTTCAACCCATTCGTTATTTAGTACCTGAATTCACACACTTCGACACACGAACTATGACTCATCTAGGACTGACTCTAACTATAAAATTTATGGTGCTAACAAATCCTATGCTCTAAAAATACCCTTTGATCCTTGAGTACCATGCCCTGGGTTCCTGGTTGAGTTCGTACAAATATTTCTTCAACCTACAAACATGGGCTTCCCTCCCATGTACCTCAAATCCTTGAGGTTTATTTATGTACACATCCTTCTCAATCACATCAATACTGTGAAATGTTTTCTTCACAACCATCTGATATATCCTCCACCCCATAACTGAAGCAAGAGAAATAATAGCCCTGATAGAAGTATACGTGGCGACTGGAGTAAAAGTATCCTCATAGTCTACTCCCTCTTTCTGGGAGAAACCTCTCACCACAAACCTCACCTTATACTTCTAGATGCTACCATTTGTATCATGCTTGATCTTATAGATCCACTTGTAAGTCACCATAGACTTCCCCTATGGTATCGAAACTATTTCCCACACATCATTCTTCATGATGGACTAATACTCCTCCATCATGACATCCTTCCAAACCTATAGATCTTCTACCTCCTCAAAACTCGAAGGCTCATAATCAATGATGCTACTCATAAGCACCACATATCTCGAAAAACCTATGGGAGGCCTACTCTCCTAGAAAGTGTCCCTAGGGGGTGCATGCTTCTTTACGTCTCTCAAAGTATCTTGAAGCCATATAGGCCTCGTGTCCTTGTCACTAGGAGGGTCCACTAGATCCATTGACTCCTTTGACTCATCCTCATGGTCTAAAGGTTGAATCCCTATACTAGATGGACATGTACTCTCCTCAACCTTCATAGCCTCCTTCTCTTCACCATATATCTTTGTTTTAGTCTCTCGGGACCTCTTGAAAGCCAACTCCTCAAACCTGACATCCTAACTAACCTCAATATGTCATTGTCCTAGAATGTAGATATGGTATGCCTTCAAAGTCTCATTGTATCCCACAAACACACCCTTCCTCCCATAAGGTTCTAACTTCATCTTCTTCTCCTTAGGAACATGGATGTAAACTGGAAAACCAAAGATCCTCAAATGTCTTATCTCTGGTCTCTGCCCAAAGAAACATAGTTATATCCTAGTCATGCAACATTTCCCTCACATCCTCAACTATACTCTGATTCTTTCTCTCCGCAACCCGATTCTATTGTGGATTGAAACAAACTGTCAATTCCCTCTTGATCACTGCCTCCTTGCAGAAATCCCTGAAGTCGTTAGATGTACACTCACCCCCTTTATTTGACCTCAATACCTTTATCTTCTTCTCTATATTATTCTCCACCAAATCCATGAACTCCCTGAATCGACCGAAGACCTCATCCTTTGTCTTCATGAAGAAGATCCATGTCCTCCTGGAATAATAATCAATGAAGGTCACATGATACAAGTAACCACTCGAAGATGGAACTGACATTGGTCCACACACATTTGAATGTACTATATCCAATATCCCCTTGGACTTACTATCACTTCTCAGAAATGTACCCTTGGAATTATTTACAAGTGCACAACCCTTGCATACACCCTGGTGCTTTTCTCCAAACTCTAGAAGACTTGTAACCATCTTCCTCAACACTCAAAAATCCCTATAATGCAAGTATCCAAATATCTTGTGACAAAGCTTGCATAGATTATCATTTTCATGTGCCAAGGCATGGGTTTTCTTTCCTATCAATTTGTAAGGACTACCATCAAGAACACCAATGACCTTTTTTGAGTCAATGATTCATCCTCCCAACCATGTAAGAACCTATCCACTTGACAATGTCACTGCATACCCTTTGTCCTCCATAGTTGAGATAGAAAATAGTTCCTTCTTCAACCATGGCATGTACAACACATCACTCATCCTAAGAGGCTTCTCGGACTCTAGATGAAACAAATTTGTCCCAACTCCCTTGACTATATACTTGGAATTATCACCAAGCTCCACCTGTGATCCTGAGTCCTCCTCTAAAAAATTGTTAAGTGACTCCTATGATCCTATCATATGATGAGAAGCTCCTCTATCCACCAACCAAGTCCCACTACTGTAAACTGTACCAAAAATGGCAGAGATCAATAAAAACCCCTATGAAACATGTCTGCAAACTCATCCACATTTTTTGATGATGCATGTTTCTTCCCTCTCCCTTTCTTTTGTTGTGGGCACTATGAATCACAGTTCCCTTTCTTATGACAAGAAAAAAACTTGACCTTGCTAAGGTCCTTCTTCTTCCACTACTCTCGAGATGCCTCTCTCCTTGGAGAACCTTTTCCTCTGCCCTTGCTTGCATGAGCAGCTAGGACCTGGTTCTCATCATCACTACCTCTCTACTTGTTGTTCCTGGACTCTATATGAGACTCCTCTAGGATGCAATCAATCCGTAGTCTCTCAAATGGTGGTGACTTCTCTCATGTACAAATCCCTTGCACAAATGGTTCCCAAGACTTGGGGAAAAGATTAAATGCCACATTCACCAAGCCTGTCCCATCAACTGTCTCACCAATGGCTATAAGGTGATCATGAATCTGAGTGATCCTCATGAGGTAGCTAGAAATTGTATATTATTTGGACATCTCAATAGATTATAGCTTATGCCTCAAAATCAATTTCTGATTTGTATTCCCGCTTTGATACAAGCCCACCAAAGCATCATGCATATCCTTTGTTGTCTTCTTCTCGAAAATATGAGTAATAAATTGATGCTTCAAAAAATCCAACAACACCTAATCGACATTCACTTTCTTCTTCCTATGGGCTACCAATTCATGTGCATCATTTGGATCTGGAATCACCATCTGAATTTAATCTTTGAGATCATTCTATTCCAAGAGAAATAGAATCCTAGCCATCTAGGCCCAAACATTTGTAGCCTGCTCCAACCTTTCCTCAACTCTAAGAGTGCCCACCATCATTACCAAACAAGAAAAAAAATCTATGGCAACATAAATCTAAACAACACAAATCTACAGTAACAAATCTGCAACAACTTGTGACCTCAAAATTACTTCAATTTCATATCTGAAAATTACTTCCAAGTGACCTCAAACAGTAAGCTAGGGTCGTTATCACTGAATAATTTTATACTAAAATTATGAAAAAAATATAGTGGAATCACAAATATCAGAAAAAAATCATCCATGCACAAGAGACACAAAGTTTATCCAGTAAAATTTTCAGATTAAGAATCCCGAGAACAAACACGAGTCCTCTTAGCAAAATTACAACTTCAACAAAAAATCTGGAAAACTTCCAACTTGAAAATCTATTGTACCATACCAACGTCAAATTTGTACCTAGATGAAGTCATGGTTGTATGGTTGATCTAGCCCTATATTTCACACATGCATCCTATGGTTTTACGAACTACACATGCAGTTATCCCAGCATTGACATGTGGTTATTGTACTGTTTGCACATGTGGTACAGCCTGCAATAAATGTATCATATGGATATCACACGTGTGACCTATTCCTCCTCTCTCTCACATGTGAAATCACACATGAAAATCCTCCTTCTTGGCTAGAAAAATGAGAAAGAAAGACCAGAAAACATTAGATCATATTTTTCGAAGTGAAGATTCTCCTTGCTGAGATTTCCTCCCCAATCTCCTTAGCGAGTGTGTTCACTCACTCATGCTAACACCATGCTGACAAAATAAGATGTGTGGTACCTCCTCACATTGCCTCTCCTTTTATAGGAGTCTAAAAGTAATTTTAGTAGCCCCTTCTAAACTCAACATTAAATTAGAATTGTTTATTTCTCCAAGTGGGTGGCAAGCCCCAATAATAACAATTCCAAGCCTCGGTTCTACATAAAAGGGGTTTTCACAAAATAAAAAATGCAATGTGAGTGCCAAAAAATATTCCCACATGCGTGACACCAAGTCCAATGTGAGAATACATCCCCGATGCTATAAAACATCAACAATTTGGCATAATTAGGACTACCAAGCTCTACGATCAAAGCTTCTTAGTGCCCCTTTTCCATGTTCAACAAGAAAGGACCCTGGTGGATATTATGACCCAAAGGGGGAATATATAGGGTTAAATGTATATGATATGACCCAATGAGGGGGAATATATGGGGATAAATGTACATGTAATGTGTAAATATATATGTAATAAGGTCGTCCTAATATTAAATGGCCCTCGTGTGCAAGTGTGAATAGGTATATATAGAGGTCATGTATTTATTATTGAGACATGTGAATTGTGATGTATGAATGTAATTGGGTAAATGGAGGTTCTCCTATTATTTAAGGATTTATTGTATAAATTATCTATATTGGAGTTGTTCTCCACACTCACATTATGTACATGGTGTGTACTTCTATTTTTTTATGATGATTTAAGCATTTTCATAATTACATTTGGTCTTAGAGCATCGATCCTATGGTTTTTCTTCCTCAAGAAAGTCATCTTGGAATTTTCACTATAATTTTTTTGGGGGGCCACTTCAAAAATAAAAACTTGGAGGTTATTTATAAGTCATATCGTGGTACCTTTGGTATGAATTCCATCTTCTGGTTCATTACACTTTTGGAGATACACCCTGTGGAAGATAGGGTTTTTTACAATTCCTATAACTAGTCTCAAACATGTGTTCCAAGTAAAATAGTCTTAACTTCTTCAGAGAAGATCCAAATTCTATGAGACCAATTGAATTGGAAAGAGGCCAATCCATATTATTTTGGATGCAAATTTCATAATAATTTATCCAATATTGGATGTGGGAAATTCTATACAAGTTCACTCTCCATAATAGGCCAAAATTCAACAAGGTTTTATAAAGTTACCATAACTTTCATTTGGCACACCCAATTTTGGTCAAACATGTGGCATTGTAGATAATACATTTCAGATTATTATAGGTCAAAATTTATTACTCATAGGGTGTTGAAAATACTGAGAGGGGGGTTGAATCAATATTACCTTTTTTTAAAATTATCAATTACTTTGTTATTTAATTAATCATCACAATAGATCAACAATGGATTTGTATTTAAAATCAATTATATAAATATATTTAACAGGAATTACAAGGTTTTATAAAGAATAATCTGAGATAGTGAAGGACACCAGTCCTTTTTAGAGCACCAACTCTTGGAGACACAAATCCCCTTCTTCAAGGCACCAACCCTAGGAAGCACCAACTCCCTTGTTTTAGGGCACAAACCCTAGGAAGCACCAACTCCCTTGTCTTTAGGGCACTAACCCTAGGACACACAAACTCCCTTGTTTTCACACTTTACGTAGTAAGGGATATGAATCCTTCCTTGCTCCTCCCTTCCACCCTCACTACATAAGTATCTTCAGCTTTCCTTCTTGGACTTTGCTTATGCTTTTGATCTTCTGATCTGTACTGTAGAGAAACTTTCTTCTCACCATTCTTTCTTGTTTATATAGTCTTCCAACTGGGGTGATCTTTGAAGCATTGTGTCCCTTTATTTGAAATTTGAACCATTGCACCTCTTCCCTTAAATGATAACATTAAACTTTAAATAATATCATTTTCCTTTTTATTATTTATTCATAATGTTCATGATTTAACTCCTCTTTAATCATGATTTTGTATCAGTCCATTAGTCTACAGATCTCGAATTGCTGTGAATTCAGATCTTTAATCAATAGGCGCTCCCTTCAACCAAAATTTCTGTGACCGCGATCTCGAAATCACGATTTTATCCATTCCAAGTAATGTTTTATTAGTTCTTTCTTCTTTTTCCCCTATTCTTCTACGTGGGACCATATTTAAACCTCTAAGGGATTATTTACTTCTAGCCCCTTTAGCTTATTTATAGGGATGATTTTAAGGATGGAAATTTATTTTGAAATGTAGAAACCTTGGTGAATCTTACTAATTCTTCATATGCCAACTATAAATGTTTGGCGATATTTTTTTTAAATATTCAAATTTCTAAGGATTTTATATAGTTTGTATAAAATTTTGGTGATTTTTAAGGTAAAATAATTTTATCCTATAAAATTTGGGCGAATCATTTTTAGAATAACGAATCCCGTTTTGGGAAAAACCATGGAAAATTAGCCCATGAGTGAAATTTAGCCCCTAAAGTCATCCCTGCTTATTTACCTTATCATGTGACTGGTGTTGGAACCAGGCTCTCCAGTACTTCATCCTTCGTGACTTCTGGCCTTTGCAGTCATTCAATCCTCTTAGAGTACATTTTGTCGAAGTGTGTATACTGTATTTACTAGTACACCAGATGGTCAATATTTAATCTTTTGTTAGATGGACGATCCTGTATTATCCACAGGCTTCAAACAAATCAACGGTTAGGACTTAATCAGGAGTTGAGATAAACAATTCTCATTCACTCTGGGACTTCGGCTATTCTTTCCTCAAGGACTCTCGAGTAGAGAAATCCATCTGTAGGTTTACCTACCAAATAAGTCATATAATGGAGGTGACCGCTTGCTGTCAGTTAACACCTTTGTTTACGTTATCCTTCCACTATGCTTGATCAACAGTAAAGAATGCTCCTAAAGTAGATCAATGGTTAGCGTTACTTCATGATTCACACTTACTGTATCCTTCCATTGTACTTGATCATGTTGGGTATGTGTTATATTCTTTGCATGTGTGTGTGTGTGTGTGGGTATGTCAGATACGACAATTGCGTCTGACGATCCCTTCACCTAGAGCTCTGCTGTGAGTGCCGGGCACTTTCCTAGGGGGGTCCTAGGGGGGGGCAGGTATGCCCCCCTGGTTACGCGCAGCGTTCGGCACAGCGCCCCGATTTTTTTTTTTTGGGCGGTTTTTGCTATTTTTAGCGGATTTTGCTATTTTTAGCTGATTTGTAAATTAATCCTGGATTAAGGGATTAGGGTTTTGGTATCTACGAAATACCTAAAAACATTGTATATATTGTATGGCGAATGGTGAAATTTGATATAATGAAAATAAGAAAGGTTTTCCTGGTTGAGGGTTTCCGGTAAAAATCTTTGTGTACTTTGTGTATGAGCCATTGATTAATTTTTGTATTGCTTAAGAATCTATATGCATTGCCTTACTTCACAGGTTTAAAACTTACAGATCATATGGTCAAGAAATATTCTGTAGGATATTAGATCAATGGCCAAACGTTAATTCGTGATTTCACCCTACGACGCTTCGAATATTTTAGCTGGTAGGAGAAGCTGGATATCCCCGGAGGATGTAGTCCTGGAGTAATGTGGTTTGATGAAGTCATTGTTGACATGGCATTGGCTAAGTGGCTACCACATGTCACCTTGATTCGTGACTTTCATATACCTAATGTGCCAACTATACCTTGAGACTTGTCACTAGCCGATTGGGCCACATGTCATATTTGTCTTCTGCCACATGTCTTCCTCCTGGATCACAGATTTACACTTTGTGGCTTCGACACTTCATGGCTTCGGGAGTTTTTTCACTTTTATACCATCCTTCGATCATTGTTGAAGTTTCGAATAGATCTATCACCGTAGATCTTTTCTTGTCTTGATCGACGATTTATGTTAACTCTTGGGCTCCGGAGTTTGGCATTTCTTGGTTTATCTAAGCTTCTTATCATCAGAGTAGGTCAATGTCGAAGTTGACCACCTTCTTCCTTTAGTGTGATCTAATATTCATTCTAAATCAATGGTTGATAGGATTTCCTTACTCTTCCTCTGATCTGACAGTCGATAGGAGTTCGAGACTTCTCGGCTTCATGGATTCTTTCTTGTCTCCAGTAATCGACGAAGTGGTGAAGTGGAAAAGTGTCAAACTTATTTATCCTCTACTTGATCCAATGGTCCATAGTGATACTACTTCAGATATGACAGTTGATATTTAATCCTTCCCAACCTCTGACTTTACCTCGATCTAACGATCTTGGATTTTCCCGAACTAAGAATCAAAGGTTCTTGTAACTCGATCCTTTACAAAAGGATTTATTTACTCATAGAACTATATCTCCTATGTTATTTCAAATGTGCCATATCTTCTGAGCTTCGATTAACATTCTTCCTTCTGAGGTTTGGGTTTATACTAAATTATTTTGCACCCTGTTGACATCAATGACAATATCATACCAATGTGTCCAACATTCTCCCCCTTTGGCATTGATGGCAACCTTTTCTTTTAAATTTTTTTATTTTTTTTACTTATAAATTCCATCCCCCTTTGACAACAATGACATAGGGGATATTTCTTCTCTCCCCCTATGGCAATGCTCCCCCTGATCATGTACCCCTTTTCTTCTGATGCGACTTTTGTGGTTTTAATGAGGTATGTGAATTAATCCCATTTTTTGTCGAAGATTTTCAAAGGTACTTCTGGGAAAAGGTTTTGTGAATATGTCTGCAATTTGTTCTTTGGTGTCCACATAAACTATTTTAACCACTCTTTGAGTAACCTGATCTCTTAAGAAATGGCATTTGACTGTGATGTGTTCGGTTTTACAATGCATTACTAGATTTTTACAGATACTTATGGCACCAATGTTATCACAATTAATAGTAATGGGATCATCATATCTTATTTGTAAATTTTCTAATGTTTTCTTCATCCAAAGAACTTGTGTGTAGTAGGATACAACAGCAATGTATTATTCCTATGTTGTGGATAGTGATGTGGATGTTTGTTTCTTACTTAGCCATGCTACCATAAATTTTCCTAAAAAAAATGCTCCTCCACTGGTGCTTTCTATCATCTATACTATCGGCCCAATCTACATCAGTGTATGCGGTTAGATTGAAGTCTTTATATTTTGGATACCATAATCCAAGTTCTAAGGTGCCTTTAAGATATCGAAATATTCTCTTTACTGCTTTTAAGTGAGTTTCTTTAGGTGTGGATTTAAATCTCCCCACGAGTCCTACAACCTGCATGATGTCAAGTCTTGTTGCTATTGAATAGAGAAGACTTCCAACCATTGATCTGTACATCGTTTGATCCACTTTTGGTGAGTCGTATTCTAGGATTATTTTACATCTAGTGACCATGGGAGTACTCATAAGTTTACTGTCTTCCATTTGGAATTTCTTCAGAATTTTCTTGATATATTTGGCTTGGGAAATGAATATTCCTTTTCATGCTTGAGTTACTTGTAAATATAAGAAGAAGGGAAGTTCTCCCAGCATAGACATTTCAAATTCTTTTTGAATTTTGGTTGCAAATGTTCTTCTTAGTATAGTAAGATTACTTCCAAATATGATATCATATACATATACCACCACAATAATCATGTTTTGATCCTCAATTTTGATGTATAAGTTGTTGTCAATAGTCCCTCTCTTATATCCTTGTTTTCGCAGGTATTGATCAAGCCTTGAGAACCATGCTCTAGGGGCTTGTTTAAGACCATACAGGGCCTTTTTTAGCTTGCACACATAATTTTGATTTTCTGTTAACATGAATCCTTCTGGTTTCTCAACATAGACTTCTTCTTCTACTGTTCCATTAAGGAACATTGACTTCACATGCATCTGATAGATTTGAAATTTATGAAGCATGCAAATGCCAGGAACATTCTAATGGCCTCAATTCTTTCTACTAGAGAAAAAGTCTCTTCAAAATCAATACATTCCACTTGGGAATATCCTTTGCAAACTAATCAGGCCTTTTTCTTTATAATCTCCCCATTTTCATTTAGTTTGTCCTTGAAGATCCACTTGGTTCCTACCACATTATTGTCCTTGGATCTTAGAACTAGTTCCCAAGTCTGGTTCTTCTCTATTTGGTCTAAATCTTCATCCATTGATTTTATCCAATATTTAGTTTTGCTAGCTTCTTTAAATGATTTAGGCTCTATCATAGACAAAAAATTATGTTCTGAGTCAAATGCAAGTTTCTTTCTTTTTTCTACTCCTGCATTTTTATTTCCAATGATCTGACTCTTAGGATGATTCTTTTGATCTCTTTTTTATGGATATTGATCCGGATTATTTTTGGCACGAAATGAGAGTGGAGATATAATAAAGAAATGCACAGAGATATAATAGAAATATATCATAATATAACATAGATATACAATAATACACGATTTCTATTAATGAAAGAAATGTACAGAGACTGTAAAAATACAGAGTGAAAGACTCACTAGAATGGTGGGAGCTTATCTCTGAGAAGAGATGTGACGGCTACTCGCATTCACAAGAAGATGATTACAATGAGGCTCTGAAGGCCTTTTTACAATAATCAGGAATGAAAAAAACCCTAGACATCCAAAAACCTAACCCTAGGAGATGAAGCGCCAAAAGTCATGTGGCCCCCGTTTGGGTAAGTTAGTACATCAACTTCCCGGGGTCGTAACTATTGCATACAATCTTCGTTTTAGGCGTATGATAGCTCATTGCAAAGGTATCATCGAGGAGATTCATTTTGGGGAATCAATAATTCCTTTGGATATCATTAAGAACCTTGATCTAGAAAAACCTTCATTTGGGCCCTCAAAATGGCCCTGGAAGTTAAAAACTGCTAAAAATAGTAAATTGCCAAAATTGCCAGAAAACTCTTTTGAGCCAGTCGGAAAAGGTTGATGGCCACCGATATCCACCTAGATCAGACATTTTGGCAAGGGTGTTTCTTCATGGTCGTCTTCATCAATATATGGTTCGTTTTCTTATGTTTCATTATCATCATATTCTTGCTGAGATTTTACATCATCATCTTCTCGCTAATATTTTTTTTTATCAATTTTTTATATGTCTTGGGATATGTTATTCTTTAGTTTTAGATCATCTATATTTACATTGGCACTTTCCACTATATTTAGTAGTCTAATATTATAACATCTGTATGCTTTCTTATTAGGTGAATACCCTAAAAATATCCCTTCATCAGATCTTGGATCAAACTTCCCTAAATTATCTTCATCATTCTTAATGTAACATTTATTTCCAAAATTCTAAAGTGTTTTATAGATGTTGGCCTGCCAAACCACAGTTCATAAGGATTTTTGTCATGGTTTGGTCTCAACTGAGCTCGATTAAGTATGTGGACTATTGTGTAGATTTCATCTCTCTGGAATTTTTCTGGAAGCTTGGCTTCATTTAGCATGGTTCTTGCACTTCTTGAACTGTTTTGTTTTTCCTTTCTACCACTCCATTCTAGTGAGGAGTCCTAGGAGCTAAAAATTGTCTTTTGATACCATGATTTTCATAGAATTGAATGAACTCTTTAGAGGTGAATTCTCCTCCATTGTCTAATCTCAGACATTTAATTTCGAGACCTGTTTCATTATCTACAAGGGATTTGTATGTTTTAAACTTCTCAAAGGCTTCTTATTTTTATTTTAGAAATTATACCCAGGTCAATCTTGTGTAATTATCAATGATCAACATAAAATAATGTTCACCATAAGTACTTTTAGTTCTGGTAGGTCCACATAGATCTATGTGAATAAGTTCTAATGGTTTTTTTGTGGAATGCTCTTTTGTTTTGAACCTAACTCTTGTTTGCTTCCCTATTTAACAATGTTTACAAATAGAATTTGAAGGCTTAATAACTTTTGGTAGATCCCTTACTGCCTCCTTCTTGTTGGCTTTGATTAATTTGTCAAAGATTAAATGTCCCAACCTTCTATGCCATAGCCAAATTTCGTATTCTTAACTTAAGCATCATTTTTCTCCTTCATCTATATTAAGGATGTACACATTGCTAGAAGTTCTTGGTGAAACTGCTACTATCTTTCTAGTGTCCTTTTTTATGATCTCACATTTCTAAGAATCAAAGGTAAGTATGTGACCTTGATCAAATTTCTAACTTACACTTAGGAGATTATGTTGGATTACTGAGAGGGGGGGTGAATCAGTAATAGAGCAATTTAATCCTTTTGAACCATATAATCCAAGTGTTATATCAATGAAGCATTATCATCCAATAACTGCAGAG